>CAUYQU010062024.1:0-180233 GCA_963574635.1 Cheracebus regulus | reverse complement strand
TTCTCTGCATTTTGCCAGTGATGGGCACTAGAGCAGATTTGCTGTGTATCTGGAGCACTCAGGACTCTTAAGGCTCAGGGACATGCTGGTTCTAGGCTATTCCCTAGTGTCCTGGCGGGCGCGGCCGGGGGGGGGCCCGGGAGGACACTAGTGAATAGCCTAGAACCAGCATGTCCCTGAGCCTTAAGATTCCTGAGTGCTCCAGATACACAGCAAATCTGCTCTAGTGCCCATCACTGGCAAAATGCAGAGAACGGCTGAGCTGGCCTCAGAGAGCCCCAGCATGGCCAGCACTGAGCACTTCCTAATAAGCCTGTCCTTCTGATCAGCTCTTTCCCTGCACATCCACCCATCGACATGACAGTATCTTGGAAACGTGGAGCATTTTATCAAGGCACAAGTAATACATGCTTATTCTGGAGAAATGTGTACATATGGATAAGCAAAATGAAACCACCCACAATTTTGCCTTCTACCTAAAACACCATGGCTGTTGGCATTTTGATGGAATCCCTTCACACTTTCGTATTTGTAGCCTCTCAGTTGGTTCCTTCTCAATAAGCTCTACATTTTTGGGGTGCAGGGGGTTCATCTCTTCTCTAGCTGCACTTATGCCCTGGACACCTGCCTGGTCCCCTTGCTTCAGCCATTAGCTCCCTGGTGTACCTCTCAGCCCAGCCTCCCTCCCTCATTCCAGGCTCTAAGCTCCCAGTCATTGCCACCTGGATGTCTACTCCATGTCTCAAACTCAGCATGTCGAAAAATGTCCCTCCACAGCTACAAAAAAAAAAAAAGTCCAGGATAAACAAAATAGCAAAATTTTAAATCAAGACAAGACCCAGCCCTGTACTGGCACATTACTCTCTTCCCTTTAATCCCCACCCTTTTGGATTCTGTCTTTATTTAGAATGTTGATATTTTGTTCATCATGAGTTTTTGCATTAATTTTCACTTTTTAAAATATTGCATTAAAATATGATTCAGCTTGATGGCTGAGTTTTCTGGCATGCCTTTAAATGGTGCACCTGAAGTGAGCGTCTCGCTCCCCAACTTCTACTCTCAAGCTCGCCCCCCTCCTCCCCATTCTTGGCCACCACTGTGCAACCAGCAGCCCAGGCACACACCTAGTGTTTCTGGCAGCTCCAGCCACCTCTAGACTTACGGGAAACTCCTCACCTCTGAGTATAGAGCCGATGTCCTGAGAAGCTGCCAAAAGTGACACCCAGAAAATACAATGCAAAAATGTGGGGAAGGTACTCCCCACAAAGTGAACTTTGACCAGAGAGAAAGAAGAAAAGGGAAGGAGCCAGGCACACTAATTTCCTCTTCCCTGTCAACCACCGACTACTTAAGAGACAGAGTTTCTGCACACACCCCATCTGGAGAAGATGGTGGCGCCAAGCAGAGACACCTGCTAAGCCACCTGCTGTGTCTCTCCCCAGCCAGCACAGGGCAGGACCATACACATTTCTTTCTGTCCCTCTCTGCTGCATGTCTCCTCTCTCTTTCCCCCTTCTCTCTTGCTCTCTCTCTCTGCCTGTAGTTTGCACCTCCCAAATGAAGCATCAGCCCTTTAATCCTTGCCTCAAGCTCTGTTTTCCAGAGAGCCTGCACTATGGCAGGTCTGCTTCTGGATTTTTTTGTGTTTCGTCATCTTGATCTATTTTGTGGACTTAAAATGTATTTTCGTATCTAATACAAATTCTTCATCACTCTTCCCCCCACCCCCAAATTCCCTTGCCTATTATTACTCATTGAATCATCCAAATGATCTTTCCCACAGTTAAATTCTGGGGAAAAGAACTCGCTTTCTATTTTTCAAGTCATCTTCACATTTGTTATCTTTTTTCTATGCAACACAAATACTTATTAACAGCTTGGATGTTAGCTTGGCCCTGGGAGCTATGTGATCCCAAGGGAATTGTAATCTAGCTGGGGAATTAAAGATAATAATAAGTAAGCTTGGTTTAAGCCCTCAGGGTAGGTGTCCCAGTTGGTATAGAACTGCACAGCTGCAAGAGGCTGAGTTGAGGTTAGAGTTCTGGTCCCTGTGACCCCCAAAGCCCATCCTCTGTCTATTCACCAGCCTGAAACACTGATGACCACAAAGATCATGAGCTCTGGAAGAATTCAGGTGAAGTAGAACTCATGGGTGGTAGGGGCAAGGTAGAGGGTGCCATGCCAGAAAAGTCTTCAGGAAGCTTTTTTTTTCTCTCACTCTGTTGCACAGGCTGGAGTGCAGTGGCATGATCTCAGCTCACTGCAACTTCTACCTCCCAGGTTCAAGTGATTCTCCTGCCTCAGTTTCCTGAGTAGCTGGGATTACAGGCACACACCATCCTGCCCGGCTAATTTTTTGTATTTTTAGTAGAAATGGGGTTTCACCATGTCAGCCAGGTTGGTCTCCAACTCCTGACCTCAGATGATCCACCCGACTCAGCCTCCCAAAGTGCTGGGATTACAGGCGTGAGCCAACACGCCCAGCCAATCTGTAGGAAGCTTGAAGCTTCTAGCTAGGATTTAAGGAAATGAGGAAAGAGAACATTACTTCAATGAGAAAGAACAATACCTATTGAAGATCCCAGAAGCAACTGGGATTGGATTCCAGGAAGAACCCTGAAGCAGCCAGACCTCAGGGGGCAGGGAGAGCATGCAGCAGAGGGCTGGGGTCAGCTGTGGCTTCCTCATGCCAGTGAGACACAAAGTGGTATACCTGAGAATTTTCCTCTTGCCATCGTAAGAGCCCCCAGCCTGTCCCACATTCTTGGCTCAGCAGCCTGTGCTTCCTGCCAAAAGCATCCAAGGAGATGACCCAAGGCCAGACAGTGATGCCCTACCCTGTTTCCTAGGATATTTTCAATTGTCTTAAAATGTTCCATTTTTTTTTTTAATTCTCAAAAGACAATTTGGATTGGAAGTAATGGTAGTGGTCCTTATGCTTCTTAAAGATTATTCAACCAAAGTCGGGCACAGTGGCTTAACATTTTTGGGAGCCCAAGGCAGGAGGATCACTTGAGGCCAAGATTTCAAGACAAGCCTGGGCAACATAGCAAGACCCCCAAATTTTAAAAAAAATTAGCTGGATGTGGTGGCGCCTGCTTGCAGTCTCAGCTACTTGGGAGGCTAAGCGAGAGGATGGCTTGAACCTAGGATGTCAAGGCTGCAGTGAGCTGACTGCATGCTGTGCTCCAGCCTGAGTGACAGAGCGAGACCCCCCCATCTCTAAAAAATGAATAAATAAATAAACGTAAAAATTATTCAGGCAAAATCAGCTCATGCAACTGTAACGTGTCATCTGCCTCTATGTACAAGACACATGGTAGGTCCCATCTTTGAGAAACTGAAGCCCTACCGCCCTCGGTGAGCAGGGATGTTCTCCCTCACTCAGGGCTACCACCTGAGCAGTTATCACGATACCTGGAACAAAATACTTGCTTTGTTGAATGAATGAGTGAGTGAATGAATGGAGTGAGTGAATGAATGAATGACTACAAAGAATGAAGCAGACACTGAGGCTGTGATGCTGTATGAACAAAATGCTCTGGAAATGCTGGAAAGGGAGCAGCCACATACAGCAGGTGACACTGAATGGGTCATTCCTATTGAGGAGGAGGAGGGGCAATCCACTCTTGAAGCAGCGGCCTTTTCACCTAATTCCTGCTCTGCTCCTGGGGGCCTGGGATTGCCCGCATCCCAGCAGCAGGGTGAGGGCTGAAGCAGCCACTCCTCATTTCTCAGCATTTGCAGAGACCGTGCTCCATCAACACTTGAGGCAGGTATGTATGTCTCAGTGGACACTCAGAAGACAAATGCCACCTCAGAGAAGGGTGTATTTGGAGGCAAGGGAACAGGTTCCTGCGCTCTTGAAATAGGACTTTTACAGCCAACTGGCAGACGCTGATCTAGATATTTCAGGCAGGTGGGAAGCGCCTTTGCAAAGGTGCGGGGCTGATGCCCTGGGTGCTTTGAGACTGCAAAGTGGTCTGATGCTGGGGCCACTGACCACATGATGTGTGGGTGAGGAGGCAGCAAAGGAGGAAGGGATGGGTGGAAGAATGGATGACCCTAAGTGTTAGCCTGGGGGTTTCTCTGAAGATATTCTGAGTGTCTCTGTGTCCTTCGAGCCCCACAATCTCCCCAAGAATGAGGCTGAGAGAGAGATATTCCATCAACACACATTGACAGTGTCCCCAGTGAGATTTGGGGATTTGGGGCCCAATAACTTGATCATCTGGGTACATCAAGTATATTCACAGAGTTCAAGGACAGAGGCAGGAATAGATGGCATGGATGCTTCCTCCCTGTCTCTATCCCTTGGAACTTCTAACCCAGGAAACAAAAGGTGAAATGCTCATGGGAATCAGGCTGGCAACATAAATGCGTGATGTCAGTTACATGCAACAGTGCAAATCAAAGATCTGTGGTGACAGCCACTCAGCGCAGGTCTGGGAAGGGTGTATGGAGACATAGGTATGACTACAAATTAAGAGCATAGCCACGTCTAAAAGGAGTAGCCTGACTTCACACCTCTCAATCGCGGTCAAGAAGAAATGCCTAGGTTTTTCTAAGAGATGCCCAGAATTTGGATGTTTACGTGCAATCTTCTGACTTTGAAATGTTGGCATTTAATTCAGTTTCTGTTAAAACTCTAAACAGGCCCCAAAACCCACTTTGGCCTGAAGACAGCCCAGGTGTTGTCTGTTTGCAATCCCTCCTCCAAACGTTTTACTAGCGCCCAGGGAAAGCTGAGCTGGCTGCAGGGCCCCAGGCACACTCACCGCTGTCACACCCTGGGAGATTCCCTGCAGGGACCAGGCTCCCTCTCTGCCAGTGAAATGGCCTGTCCAATGCAGGACAAGCCAGTGGAGACGGGTGTGGGTCCCCTACTCTGTGGCTTTGCCGTCATCCCAATTGAAATAGGTGTTCGAACTCCACGCCAAACTCCATGCCAAACTCCACACCGAAGTTCTGTTTCCCTGTCAAGTCAGGATCCAGTTCCAAATGTCTATGATTAACACGACTCTTAATGTGGTTTCCAAATGTGAAACCATTTTGTGTGCAAATACTGCAGGAACAAGAATTCCTTGGTCCAGCGAGCTCGAGGCTTCCTCTCCTGGTTAGAGGCCCTGAGATGAAATTATCCTTGAATGCGATCCTCTTCTCCTTTTCTTTTTATCTTAGATTCCAAATGAAATATACTGAGAAAATAAGATGTGGTGTCAGCTTCTGGGCCAGGGGCCCCATTGATGGCCTCAATTCCTGCAAAGAAGCATTTGGCCAAGGGGGAATGGGGCACCACGGTCTGCCTGTAAATGGTTTGTTATGGAAGAAATGGCTTTAATTTACTGCAAAGGTTAGGGTGGCCCTGCAGATACAGGATGCTGCCCACCCCCCAAGATGCCCAGGAAGGGATGGAGCAGCAAGGTGATGCCAAGTACAACCTCTCAGCTCTGTAGCAACTGAGGACCATGAGTTAATGACAGAGAAGTGTGGAGAGCCACCTCCCACACGCCCTAGATCCCCGGCTGCTGCAGAGCCTACAGAGGTCCTGGCATTCTGGCTAATTGGGCATTCTTCCCAGTTCTGCTGCCAGCTTGCCCGGTCACAGCTGAGGCCACAGAGGACCTAGTGCTGTCACCAGGGGCATCCTGCCTGAACTCTGAGTCTCTTCTCTCTGACCCTGGAGCCGGACTTGTGTCTTGAGCCCATGACCTATGCAGTGTTCAGGCCCCACGTTCAGAAGGTCCCTGTCCTGGATTTAGATGCTCCGCTGTCCTGTCTCGAAATTCCTAATTCATTTTTTAATGAGGGACTTTGCGTTTTCCTTTTTATTTTACCCTGGGACTTGCCATGGCTTGGGGAAATCTCACCCTGATTGCCACACTGCTGCGGGGCTCAGCTCTCAAGGCAAGTTCCTCACCCAAGGCGACACCAGGGGAAGGTGAGTGGACTTGAACTTAGAGCTACCTTTATGGCCAAGGAGGCTGTATGGTTTGAATGTCCCCTCCAAAAATCAAGTTGAACCCTAATCCCAAATGCAACAGTATTGAGAGGTGAAGGCTTTAAGAGGTGACTGGGGTTGGGTGCGGAAGCTCACACCTGTAATCCCAGCACGTTGAAAGGCTGAGGCAGGTGGATCACGAGGTCAGGTATTCAAGACCAGCCTAGACAACATAGTGAAACCCTATCTCTACTAAAAATACCGAAAAAAAAAAATTAGCCAGGAGTAAAGGCAGGCACCTGTAATCCCAGCTACTTGGGAGGCTAAGGCAGGAGAATTGCTTGAACCTGGGAGGAGGAGGTTGCAGTGAGCCAAGATTGAACCAGTGCACTCCAGCCTGGGTGATGGAGCGAGACTCTATCTCAAAAAAAAAAAAGAGGTGACTGGATCCTGAGGGCTCTGCCTTTATGAATGGATGAATCCATTCATGGATGAATGGATCAAAGGGCTACTGTATTAATGGGAGGGGAACCGGTGGCTTTATAAGAAAGGAGACCCAGCATAGCACACTGGCACACTCAGCCCCTCGCCATGGGACATGCTGTGCCGCCTGGAGACTCTGCCGAGAGTCCCCACCAGCAAGAAGGCTCTTACCAGATGCAGCTCTTCAACCTTAGACTCTTATCCTCTAGAACTGCAAGAGAGAATTCCCTTTTCTTTATAAATGACCCAGTTATTTTGTTCTAAGCAACCAAAGACAGACTGATACAGAAACCTCATCTCAAGCTGTTCACACATGGCTGCAGAGAACCCAGCCAGGGCCTCGCCTGGGCCAGAAGGGCAGGGAGAGCCCGGAGCCTGCAGGAAGGGAGAAAGGCACTCTCCAGCACAGGCAGACACAGAGCTGAAAGAGTGGAGTAGCCAGGGCCTAGGTGCCGTGGGCTTCCTGGAGGAGGAGGCTCTCAGATCTAGGACTGAACTGAACGAGTAAGCAGGGTTTGGAGAAGCCGGGGAGGCTGGGAGGCAGGATATGCTGGGCAAGGGAAGCAAAAAGAGGATCAGCAGGGCGGGGCCCTAGATTGTGCCCGAGAGGGGCCCCAGGGCCCCTTCCTGCCTTCACTCACCCTCCCTCCCGGGGTTACACATCTGTCACCTCACAGACACCCCCAGTCCCGCATCTCCCTGCACAATGCCTGCTCTGATTCTCCTTGCAGCCCAGGTGAGAGGCAGTCAGTGAACAATGCTATCTGCGCGTGGTGGCGCCCAAAATACGACTGTCATTTATTTCATTATATGAAATTAGAGCATTCCTTGTAGCCATAATGAATCATTTCCTTCCTGCCTGGGCCACGATGTCAGGCAGGAGCTCAGCATCCCCCATTCACGGACTTTCAGGCTAATAATAGCCCTCGAGGGTGAGCACACATCTTCCCGAGACAATGGAGGGCCTGGATGGGCATCGTGGGCATAAGAGCAGTGCCCATAGAGGGAGGGGAGAAGGCATAGGGTGGGGCCTGGGTCGGGCACTGTGGCTGAAGGAAGACCCTGCTTATGGCGAGGGGAAGGAAGGCACCTGGGTGGGTACCCCAAGTGTGAGCTGGGACACCCAGGTCCCTTTTCTAGCTGATCCCCTAGACAAGGACAGGAAATAGCCCCCTCCCCCAGCCCCTGGCTATTCTACCAGGATTTTTTCCCAGTCATGCCTAGGTCCAGCTCAGAAGCCCTAACCAGAGCCCACCACAGATGGCCTCACTCTTTACCCAGCCCCCAATTTTCAAAGCACTGGCTTCCTCCACAGCCTTTTCCCAGCCTGGAGCTCCTAGGAGCCACCCCCTGCTCCACTGTCTCACCTCACAACCCTGCCTCATGCAGGCTCTGCAGTAGCAGGTGCTCAGCAAATGGATGAGTGTGTCCTGATGGAGCTAAATCCCTGGACAGCTCCCTCAGCCCTGGGCAGCAGATGCAGACTCAGGCCCTGCCCTGCAGAGCCCACCTCACCCCCAGGTTAAAGGCAAGGCCAGACCATGGGAAACCATCCTCCCAGACCCTGTGATTATTGTTTGTCTCTTATCCTGAGAATAACTCATAAGACATTTTACTTTATTTTATTTTATTGAGACAAGATCTCAATTCATCCCCCAGGGTGAAAAGCAGTGGCACAATCATAGCTCATTGCAACCTCCAATCCTGGGCTCAAGTGATCCTCCTGCTTCAGCCTCCCGAATCGCTGTGACTCATCTCTGCACCCCAGCCCACTCCGTGCTGCATTTCTGAAGAATTCTGCCATTTCCTGCCTCAGGGCCCACTTAAGAGATTGTTCCCTCTGCCTATAACTGCCTTCTCCTTCCCTTCTCCTCCTGATCCCCACCACACAGCCCATGTCCCTCCGTGGGGAAGCCTCCTGACTTTCCATTCTACTTAGCCCCCAATTACATGACCTCACAGCTCCCAGCCCTTACCC
The DNA here is from genome assembly GCA_963574635.1 of Cheracebus regulus. NCBI lineage: Eukaryota > Metazoa > Chordata > Mammalia > Primates > Pitheciidae > Cheracebus > Cheracebus regulus. The sequence goes on along the minus strand of CAUYQU010062024.1, from coordinate 171,831 downwards.
TGCACCTGACTACACACACCAGGCAGTGACTGCTTCCTGCTGGGAGATCCCATCTTGCCAATTTCCCCACAATGATCAGCCCCATAGAAGGTGACCCTGTGTCTGTTTTGCTCACCACTGCCCCTCTTACACCAACCGCAATACCAGACACACAGGACGTCTTCATTAAATGTTTTCTGATTAAGAAAATGAATTAATCCCATAAAAAGGAACTCACAAATCCCAAGGCAGCCCATTTCACCTTGTTAATAGCATGTGTTGTTTGTCTTTGTGAACGATGGACAAAAAAATGAAAAAAGTTAAAATTCATTCCTATTACTTAAACATTAAAATTAAAATGCAGATAACTATGTTAATATTTTGGGGTATTTCCTTCCAGTTTTCTGTATGAATTTTTTACATAATTCAGATCCTATGTAAGAAGGGATTTTCTATCCTCTTTATCCCACAATATAATAAGTTCTCATGAATGAAATAATGTCTTTTGCAGCAAGTTGGATGGAGCTGGAGGCCATTATTGTAAGTGAAGTGACTCAGGAATGGAAAACCAAATATCACATCTTCTCACTCATAAGTGGAAGTTAAACTACTAGGATGCAAAGGCATAAGACTGATATAATGGGCTGGGCTCGGTGGCTCACGCCTGTAATGCCAGCACTTTGGGAGGCTGAAGCGGGCAGATCACAAGGTCAGGAGATCGAGACCATCCTGGCTAACATGGTGAAACTCCATCTCTACTAAAAATACAAAAAATTACCCAAGCATGGTGGCACATGCCTGTAGTCCAGCTACTCGGGAGGCTGAGGCAGGAGAATCACTTGAACCCGGGAGGCAGAGGTTGCAGTGAGCTGAGATCAAACCACTACACTCCAGCCTGGGTGACAGAGCAAGTCTCCATCTAAAAAAAAAAAAAAAAAAAAAATTTTAAAGGAAAATAAAAGAAAGATATAATGAACTTTGGGAACTTGAACAGGAGGAGGTTAGGGAAAGGGGTGAGAGAGAAAAGACTACACATTGGGTACAGTGTACACTGCTGGGGTGATGTGCACTAAAATCTCAGAATTTACCACTAAAGAATTTATCCATGTAACCAAGAGCCACCTGTGTCCCAAAAACTACTGAAATTTTAAAAGGAAACTTAAAAGTGTATGTGAAAGTTAATGAAACTTAATAAACATGATTTTAATAACTATATCATACTTTATTCTTTTCTTAATGACTCCCCTATAAAACATTTGAGTGATTTTTTTCAGTATTTTAAGCAATATTGCAATGAACATCTTTATGTAGAAAATGTTCCCATTCTTTAAATTGTCCTCTTAGACTTAAATGCAGTCTAAGAGAACAATTTAAAAAATGGGAACATTTTTTAAACTGGGTCAAAGCTGATGAACATTTTTTAATTCCTTGATACTATTTCTAAAGCACTTTTTCAGAAATTCTGAACCAATTCACAATCCTATCAACAAAGCCCAGTTCATCACAGGCCTGTCAGTACTGAATATTTTTTTTTTTTAAAGACAGGGTCTCTCTCTGTCGCCTAAGCTGGAATGCAGTGGCCTGGTCACGACTCACTGCAACTTCAACCTGGGCTCAGGTAATCCTCCCACCTCAGCCTCCCCAGTACCTAGGACTACAGTCATATACCACCAGGATCAGCTAATTTTTGTATGTTTTGTAGAAATGCGGTCTATGTTGCCCAGGCTGGTCTTGACCTCCCAGGCTCAAGCAATCCACCTGCCTTGGCCTCCCAAAGTGCTAGGATTACAGGCATGAGCCACCATGCCCAGCCAACTATTTGATTTTTATTATTTCCGATTTGTGAGGGAAACAGAAGCATTACTTAGTTTCACACTCCTTTCTTGCATGTTTGTGAATTACCTCTATACATGTTTTCCCATCTTTATTAGAGAGCCTGTTCCATCACAGACAGCTCTTTCTGAAGAGCTTTAAGCTGAGCCATGAAGGAAGGGAAGCATCTTCACAGAAAGACAAAAGAAGACACACAATCTCCAATCTCTGGGTGGCATTTTTGGCAGCAAAGTTTGTCATTAAGATATGCTTCCTGGCCGGGCACAGTGGCTCACACCTGTAATCCCAGCACTTTGGGAGGCTCAAGCAAGCAGATCACACGAGGTCAGGGGTTCAAGACCAGACTGGCCAACATGGCGAAACCCCATCTCTACTAAAAATAGAAAAGTTAGCCCGGTGTGGTGGCAGGCACCTGTAATCCCAGCTACTAGAGAGGCTGAGGCATGAGAATTGCTTGAACCTGGGAGGTAGATATTTCAATGAGCCAATATCACACCACCACACTCCAGCCTGGACAACAGAGTAAGACTCCACCTCAAAGAAAGAAAGAAAGAAAGAAAGAAAGAAAGAAAGAAAGAAAGAAAGAAAGAAAAGAAAAAAGAAAAGAAAAGAAAAGAAAAGAAAAGAAGACTCTGGAGTCATATTCATAGAAAAAACTCAAATTCCATTGACTCTTACACCCATGTGCTGTTGCATATGCCTCTTTTTTTTTTTTAAACAGGGAGTCTTGGTCTGTTGCCCAGACTAGACTGCAGTGGCTCTGTCTCAGCTCACTACAATCTCTCTGCCTCCCAGGTTCAAGTGATTCTCCTGCCTCAGCCTCCCAAGTAGCTGGGATTACAGATGCCCGCCACTGCACCTTGCTAATTTTTGTATTTTTAGTAGAGAAGAGGCTTCACCATGTTGGCCAGGCTGGTCTCAAACTCCTCACCTCGTGATCCACCCACCTCGGCCTCCCAGAGTGCTGGGAATACAGGCGTGAGCCACCACGCCCGGCTGCATATGACTCTTATACCCATATGCTGTTGTCATCATTTTTAACTTACTATTTAATATTTGGGTGGTTTCTAATTTTTTATGTAAAAAATTATGTCACAATATCTGGTAAAATGACATATGCATTTACCTTTTGATACAGCAATCTCACTTCTAGGGATCTAACAAAAGATACAGGAGCAAAAACACAAAATGATGAAACACAGTGCTATTTATTATAGCACATTTGTGCTAGCAGAAGACTGGAAACAACTCAAGTGTCTCTCAGTAATGAACTAATTGAATAAACTATGGTACATCCAAAAAAGTAGACTGCTGTGCCACTTTAAAAAGGAATAAAAATATCTCTATATACTGATATGGAGTTACCTCCCAGATATATTATTAAATAAAAAGCAAAGTGGAGGAAAGTGATTTTTGTATGGTATCATTTATCTAGGAAAGGAAGGGATACACGGGCACGTATGTGCGCGCACACACACACACACACACACACACACACACACACACACATACACACAGAGTTACTTATATTTTTAAAATTAAAAAACAAACCAAAATTTTAAAAAATAATTATCTGTAGATTCAGAGGGAACACAATGGAGAGCAAAGGAACAGAATGGACTTCTCTGAACATAATTTGTGTTATTGATTTGATGCGGAACCCATTAAATATTTTACATAATTTTAAACATAATTGGGTTTTTTAATCCTCTCCAGAAAGATGAAACAGGCAATACTTTATTCTTCCCACTAAGTACAACCAAAACTCCTAAACATTATATATAAATAAAACAAACATAATAATTATCTGAATATAAAACAGACATAAGAATTTTCTGAAAAATGGAAAAACTGTGGCACCTCAAGACCCAAGGAGTAACACAGGAGTGAGCTCCCTGGGTTTTCTTTTTGCTTCATGAATGGCTGAACCTACAATTGAAGAGGTTAAAAATCTGGAAACCACAATGGACACAGATGACAAAAACAAAAGACAAAAGAAAACATGTTCTCTCTAGTCAAAGGAGCAGAAAAGGGGCAGCCTAGCAAGTCGGAAAACTTTTAGATGGTAACCACACTACTCCAGCCAAATACCACAGGGAATAAACCTTGTGGTCCCCCTCCATTAAAGGACAAATGAAGAGTCTAAACTCTCACCCTCACAAGGAAACCCAACATCCATGCTGAGCTGATGTCTGAAAAGACCAAATGTGGAGTCTTCATCCCCACTGGCCTCCATCCCCCAACAATATCAGTGGCGGCGTGGTAAGGATCACATTATCTCACATGTCAACTGAGGCAAAGTGTGAACCTGGAAGAAGACTGTATTTATATCAGATAAAATAGAATTCAGGGAAAATAAAATTACCAGATACAGAGAGAGACATCATAATAATGACAAAAAGGTTAATCCACCAAGAAGACATACCAATCCTAAACGTGTGTGCACCAAACAGAAAAGCTGCAAAATGCATGAAGCCGAAACTGATAGGAAGCATCTCCCTCACAGTATCAGAAAATAACCAACTAGACCACAAGCTCTAAGTAAGATTCAAAGTCTCATCATATAACACAAATTCCTGTTTCAGTTTAAAAATCACTCATGCTATAAAAACAAAGGTCACAAACTGCATAAAAATGACAATCAGATGCTAACATCAATATGACAGAATGGTGTTAGAATTATATGACAAGTATTTTAAAGTAGCCATCATAAAAGTGCTTCAGTGAGAAATTACAAACACACTTAAAACAAGTAAGGTAATAAAGAGTCTTGATAAAGAAATAAACGACATAGAGAAGAACAAATGGAAATTTTAAAACTGAAAAATACAATAACCAAATTTTTAAAACTCAGTGAATGAGTCAAAAAGCATAATGAAGGGCATAGAGGGAAAAAATCAATGAACTGGAAGAGAAAATAATGGAAATTATCCATCTGAACAACAGAGAGAAAAAATAGACTGAAAAAAATAACAACACCTCAGGGATTGGTGAGACCGCAACAAAAAACATAACATTTATTATATCAGAGTCTTGAAATGAGAGGAGAAAGAGGATGGGACTGAAAAGTACTCAACAAAAGAGTGACTGAAAATGTCTCTGAGTTATCAAGACATTAAGCTACAGATTCAAAGAGCTGGGTTCACCCAAACAAGATAAATGCAAAAAATTCCATATCAAGACACATTATAGTTGAATTTTTGAAAACTAAAGACAAAGACAAAAACAGGCGAGAGAGAGAGAGAGAGAGAGAATATGATATATGGAGAAAGCAATTAGAATAACAGTAGATTTCTCATCAAAAATCATGGAGGCCAGAAGGAGTGTTTCTCAAGTACTGCAATGTGTTTTTCAAGTACTGAAAGAAAAGACATATAGATGAAGGGAACACAATAGAACCCAGAAATAGACCCCACAAAATACCCAATTAATTTTTTACAAAGGCACAAAAGCAATTTAATGAAGTAAAGATATACCATTTTTAACCAGTGGTGCTGGAGCAATTGTTTATCTCTGCTGAGGCAAAGAATTGCTTGAACCCAGGAGGCAGAGGTTGCAGTGAGCCAAGATCACACCACTGCACTCCAGCCTGGGCAACAGAGCGAGACTCCGTCTCAAAAAAAAAAAAAGTCACAATGGATATTGCTACACACATGCCAAAACGTCTTTGGAGTGACACCACCAAATGCTGATGAGGATGCACAGAAACTAAATCCCTTTTACATTGTCAGTAGGAAAGTAAAATGGTAAGACATTCTGAAAGACAGGCAATTTCTTAAATAACTAAACATGCAAATGCCATTCAACCCAACAATTGCAACACCTGGGCATTTATCTCAGAGAAATGAAAACTCAGGTTCACACAAAATGCTTAGCTTTCTTCACAATAGCCAAAAACGAAAGAACCTCGATGTCCTTCAGTGAGTGAATCATTAGGCAAATTGTGATCCATTCATTCTGTAGAATACTACACAGCAATGAGAAACAACAGCTTGAGTCATGTTCCTGACAATGATGCTTAGTGGAAAAAGCCAATCCCAAAGAGTTACAGGCTGTATGATTTCATTTATTTAACATTCTTGAAATGACAACCTTATAGATATAGAGAATAGATTGGTGGCTGCCAGTGGTTAAGGAGTGGGTTGGGAGAGAATGCTTGCGGCTATAAAAGAGCAACATTTGACAGTCTCCGAGTAAAGGAAACTTTCTATATTCTGCCTATTTCAATGTCAATATCCCAATTCTGACAGGGTGCTGTAGTTTTGCAAGGTGTTACTATTGGGGGAAACTGGGTAAAGGGTACATGGGATCTCTCTGTACTATTTCTTACAACTGCACATGGATTTCCAACTATCGCAAAATTAAAAGGTTGATTTTTTAAAATAAAGATCAAGGTAACCAAATAGTTAATGATGGAAAACTTCTCCTTACAGAACTATTCCAGCTAATGAGTTAAGAAGGGGTGATAGAATATAACCATGTTGCAGCCTTAATAAAATAATAGATCTAGGCCAAGTGCGGTGGCTCACACCTGTAATCCCAGCTCTTTGGGAGGCTGAGGCAGGCGGATTCTCTGAGCTCAGGAGTTCGAGACCAGCCTGGACAACACGGTGAAACCCCGCCTCTAAAAAAAAAAAGGATCAGATTTTATTCCTTGAGACCACTGGACCTTCTGGTCATCTGAAAAATATGGACCCCCTCTAAGAATAATAAAATGAAGTAAAATGAAATACATAGGTTACAAACTCTTGAAGTATGATTATCAAAATATGTCACAAAAAACAAATTTGTGACATAACAATATATGTGGATCCTTATGTTCTCATCAATAGCGAAGTCTAGTGGAGTGTTTAATAATTTTAAAGTGGAGAGGAGCACAAATTATATTTCAAGATGCCTGCAATAGCTATAATGCTATATGGAAATATCTGTGACTTCTACCAGTGACATAGTCGCAGGATATACAAGATACAGAGGAACATGTTAAATGACACGAAAACAATACAATCAGCAAAATCAAGTCTGTGGGAAACCCGACGGTGCAATTCATCCAGCCCCTTCAACAGATTCCAAGGGAAGAAGAGAGTGGGGGAGGGAAACAGAGATTAAAAGAGATGAGACACGTCAACCAGTTGCCAAGGGTGGACTTTATCTGATTCAAACAAAAGAATAAAGAAAGATTATGAGACAAGAAGGAGAAATTAAATATCGACTGAATATTTGACAATATTAAGGAATTTTTGTTAATTTTAAAGTGAGATAAAGGTGTTGTGACTTGCCTTCTGAAGGAGCCCTTATCTTTTAGAGATGGCTTCTGAATTATTGATGGATGCAATAATGCAGTACCTGGGACCTGCTTCCCATTACCTGGGAGAAGGAAGGGGACCCAGGAGTTGACACACATCGAAGCTGAGTAACAGGGTACAGGAGTCCATTGGTCTATTCATGCTACTTTTGTACAATTTTTAAATTTTCTATAATAAAAAGCCAAAAACAAATCTGCAATGAGCATCATTGTGTTTGAACCTTTCTTTTCATCCAGGATTAATTCCCTACAAACAATTCCTAATACTGGAACTGGGGGTTTTAAGGATGTGAACACTTTAGAGCTTTTGAAATGCATTGTTTGAGGGAGCTAGTGGATCAGGAAAAGGGAGAGTAGCCCAATGCCTCTCCCAGAAGAAAACAAGGGAACTTTTAAAAATATATATATACAAATAAAAAGACAGGGTCTGGCTCTGTCCTTCACGCTGGCGTGCAGTGGCACAATCACAGCTCACTGCAGCCTCGAACTCCCGGGCTCGAGCAGTTCCTCCCACCTCAGCCGCCTGAGTAGCTGGGACTACAGGCACATGCCACCCAGGCCTGGCTAACTTTTTTTAAATTTTTTGTAGAGATGGGAACTCACTATGTTGCCCAAGCTAGTCTCAAAGTCCTGGCCTCAAGCAATTCTTCCACTTCGGCCTCCCAAAATGCTGGGGTTACAGGCATGAGCCAGGAACATTTTTTAGAGGTAAGTCTTGTCTTCCTCCACCCTACCTCTCCTTCTCTTTGCCCAAATGTGCCCTTCCTCTATGAAAGAAACCAAATTTTAGTCAACTCTAACCCTGGTTCTCACCATTCAAATTTCTCTGGCTCTGGCACCCATTTGGCTGGATGTAAAATCATGTATTCACCTAATTTTGGTGGTTGGATATCTGCATTTTGCCTGTTTCTTTCTTTTATAGAAGATGTTGTAACAACGTGTCTATCATAAATTGCTGGTCATTTTTTGTTACGTCCTTGGGATAAATTCTTAGAAGAATCTACCTGGCTCGAAAGAAAGTGTACTTTTCAGATCTCACGAGAACTATCACAAAAAAAAAGAAAGTGCACTTTGTCCTCCTAGAAACTGTTTCTGATTAATCCCATCAGTGCCCAGTGGCTGGTTCCTGGCTTGTTACTAGGTACCATCAAATTTACAAACAAACATCAGCCACTTTGGTGGGTTAAATAAGGTCACCTCAGGCCAGGCACGGTGGTTCATGCCTGTAATCACAGCACCTTGAGAGGCCCAGGTGGCTTGAGGCCAAGAGTTCGGAAACCGACTCGGCAACATAGAGAGACCCTCTCTCTGCAAACTAAACTTTTAAAACTTAGCCAGGTATGGAGGCATGTGCCTGTGGTCCCAGCTACTCAGGAGGCTGAGGTGGGAGGATAGCTTAAGCCCGGGAGGTTGAGGCTGCAGTCGGCTTTGATGATTGCCACTACACTCCAGCCTGGGTAAGACAGAGCAAGACCCTGTCTCTTAAAAATTTTTTTAAATAAGGTCTCCTTGCTGCTAACATGAGCATCTTTTTATTACTAGGGGATTGAACACTCTAATCTGGTCAACTCTCAGGAGCAAGCTTAATTCCTTGGACTCCCTTGGAAAATGAGGTCTGGCATTAAACTCTCTTAGAAGAAGGAGTGTTCAGCTTGAACGTGCCCCACAACCAACACTCAAACTCTCCCTGAACCATAATTCCCAGTGTGATCAGAAGAACCACCTACAGAGGTGGTTTTTACTCTTGGCAAAGTCCAGTTTACAGGCCCACCCCACACCTACAGAATTGGAGTCTCTGGACGCGGAGACTGGACATCCCTATGGAATTCCACTAAGACCCCTGACCTACAGAGAGCTGTGCCAGCTCCTTATCCTTCAAAACTGCGCTGGATTATTCACGATAGCCAAGATACGGAATCAACCTAAGTGTTTATCGACAGATGAATGGATAAAGAAATGTGGCACATATATACAATGAAATACTATTCAGCCTTTAAAAAGAAATCTTGTCATTTGCAACAACACACATGAACTTGAAAGACACTATGTCGAGTGAAATAAACCAGGTACAGAGACAAATATGGCCTGATGTCACTTATACATGAAATCTAAACAAGTAGAACTCATAGAAGCAGAGTAGAATGGTGGTTCCCAGAGGCTAGGAAGATGGAAAATTAGAAAGATATCGGTCAAAGGATCTAAAACCTCAGATAGGAAGAATGAGTTCAAGAGATCTAGTGTGCATCATGGTGGTGACTATAGTTAATAAGATATTGCATACTTGAAAATCGCTAAGAGAGTAGATTTTAAGTGTTCCCACCCCCAAAAAAGTAATAATAAATGCATAAGGTAATGCATATGCTAATTAGCTTGATGTAGCCATTCCACCGTGTACGTGGATATCAAAGCAACATATTGTACACCATACAGATATATAATTTGTATTTATCAATTTTTTTTAAAAAAACTGGGCTGGTTAGCGTTGAAATTCTTTCTTAGGAGGCATCAGAAACGCCTGCTGAACGAACCAACAATGAGTGAATGAATAAATGAAAGAAGGAAGAAAGGGATAAATTGCTTAATTAACTGACCAATGAATTCATGAATGAACAGATGAGTTAATGTGTCAATGAATGAAAAGATGAGTGAGTGAGTGGGTGAATAAGTGAGTGCCTATGAGCAGAAAGGGAGTGTTGGTATCCGGCTTTTTACTAGATACCAATGAATTACAAACAAACATCAGCCAATTTTGTCAGTTAAAATAAGGTCACCTTGGTCCAGGCATGGTGGCTCATGCCTATAATCCCAGCACTTTGGGAGCCCGAGGCAAGAGGATCACTTAATCCCAAGAGTTAGAGACTGACCTGGGCAACATAGAGAGACACCCTCTCGACAAAAAAAAAAAAAAAACCTTTTGAAACCTAGCCAGGCGGGGCACTGGGGGACACACAGCAGAGATGGAAGCCCGCCAGCCTCCCTTACTGTCCTTCTGCCACCCAGGTTGCACGCAGCCTTAGTAGGTAGAGACAGAATCAACTTCCCACACCACCCAGGACACCGCATCCCAGGACAGAAGCACCAAACTGCCCCCACGATGACCCCCAAACACAAAATAACAGATTTTATTTTTCTACACATTTTTTCAAAGAACTTTTGTACGTGCCCTCTAGCTACAAATAAAATAATTATTTGTGGGAAGAGGAAAGCTTTCAGCGTCTGAAGGAAAATCACACAAGCTGCTGGGTAAATGAACACTTGCCTTCCGAGTAAGCAGAATGTGTTTTGGAAATCTCCAGCAGTGACCAGGGGTGTGCACAGCTTGAGAAGTGGAAGCTCTTTTTTCCCTCCTCGTCTCTCTCTCCTTCCTCCCCTTCCCACCTTTTCTTTCTTGTCCTCTCTTCTGCTCTCAAATCCTTTTCCTAAGAAGGGCTAGAGTCCCAGGGAGCAGTGGAGAAAAAGAAAGCAAATCACCACACCCCTACGCTCTGCACTGGCCCATGTCTCTGCCTCGGTCCTACCAGCCACATAATTTGCAGGAAGCATCCCCGCCCCTCTTTGCACCACTGCCCCTCTCTACCAATCCTCGCCCAGAGGTCAGAGGAACAAGGGCATGTCTGTGGTCCACAGATGCTGCGTGAGGACCTCCGTTCTGAGGTCTGTGCTATCTGGCTTGGAAGCTGTGCTCCTGGGGGACCCCCAGGCAACTGGGATTAGAGATGACCTCTAAATCAGGACTCAAGGCTCAGCTGCTGGAGACAATATACTTTCACAAGGCAGGGTATGGGCCAGCAGCCAGGGGCACAGATGGGACACATTGCTAGACTGGACTGATGCTTCACTTGAAAACAGGACACCCCCAGCCCTAGGCTAGGGGAGACAGAGGAAACCCAGGAATTCCTCATTATCATTACTCGTTTCTACAATATTCATGCAAATAGATGTCCCAAAACATGCGCAGCCTTTCCCAAAGGGTTTTCTTTTCTTTTCTTTCTTTCTTTTTTTTTTTTTTTTTTTGTCATCTGCTCTGACAGCCTTCTAGAATTCCCCTCCCTGCCTGACCACACGTCTGGAGCCTCTAAACCGTGGGAAGGCAGGACATATTCGGGACTAGGGGCTCTGTTGATTTTATTTCTATTTTAATAATCTCAGCATTGTCACCTCTATATATAATATTTTCCAATTTTGTAATTCTGTGGCTAAGAAACTGTGGTTACACCTGCGGCTGACCCCATCACAGAAGGCAAGCCAGGGTGGCAAGGATAGGGACATTCCTCCCTCAGCCCCCAGCTTGCAGATCGCATCTTAGCTAAATTGTCGCTGGTTCCCGGGCCCTCTCTGTCTTCTAGCGAGTCCTTTTTCCTCACCTTCATGGGACGAGATCGGGCCAGGTTTCTCTTCTCTCCAATGTTACTTCAACATCTCGTCATAAAATGGAATGATTCCAGTGTTTATGCTGTTAGCTACATTTATCTTTAAGAGCAAGATGTTGAGTTTAGTTTTAATGATGAAAAAAGCCTTTCAAAGGATAACTCATTGAAACTCATTATGCACTATAAAGGCCACTATTTAAAGATTCGGTAATTCCAGCGATGATCTTTTTAAAGCAGATTTATAGCAGAAAATAGTTACATTCTTTGACTTCAGTTATAATCTTCTATTTTGTAATTTAATACTCCTTTAGTTTATATTTGCACATTAAAAATATAGCATCTAAAAGTCCATCATTAAATACTTTTAATAAGTGCAATAAATAAGTTTTACAGTGTGCATAAATCTAAAAACAAAACCAACATAAATTGTTAATCTTACACTTTTTCTCATTAATTGCAGTACATAAACATATGTTTTATACAAAGATATTTGCTACAAAATAAGTATAATAAATACAGTTTACCACATGTATTAATCTTAATAGTTACAAGCTGTTAATCTTATATATTAGGTAATAATTTGCAATAAATAATTGTTTATTATCTTGATGTTTGCTTGTCTGGGGTTCTAGCAATATGCAATAAAGAAATGCAATTTTGAATAATTTGATTGTAAGACTGCTGGGAAAATACTGTATGTTATAATTAGCTGGGAGAGGATTCTAGTCACAAAAGCAAGCACAGAGACGGGGTTCGATAACCCAAACATACATTATTGAGTCTATAAATAATTTTAAAAGTTACGTTCAGATTCAAACAAAACAGAATTTTTTAAACTTAAATGCAATTAGTGAAACATTTCACATTCTTTAGTGCTTTCATCATTTTTTAGTACATTCAGAAGGAGATAAACCTGGAAGCCCCATCAAAACTGCCAGCCTCCAAGCTGAGATGGCAACATGGCTGCCTTTGGGAGAAAGAGTGACCTGATGGCTCATCCCCATCAGCCAAGGGCTCCCCTTGGCCTGGAGCACACCCTCCGGAACAACCACCAGTGCACCCACAAACAGAGCACCCTGCAGACCTCACCTTCGAGCCAGCACTTACGGAACCGCACACACGTTTTTCACACACATCCTGACTGAGCTTAACAGAAATGGTTAATCTTATATGTAAAGGTAATAATTTGTCATAAATAATTGTTCATTATCTGGGCCTTTGCTCGTCTTGGAGTTGAGCCGCATGCAATAAAGCAGTGCAATTTTGAGTAATTCAATTGTAAAGCTGCTGGGGAAACATGCTGGATTGTAATGAGCCTAGGAAGAGTCTGGTGGGCCAGAGACCCCAAAGAACTGACCTACCAGCTCTGGCACATGCAAAGCCCAGGTCCTCACCAGCGATTACATGGGTTCTTTAAATTTTCACTCCAAGACAGAGAACAAACCAGTTTCCCCTTCTCATTTCTGCCAGAGTAGACGTCACTCAGAGGAAACCAGTCCTAGATGAAGTGAACCTCAGTCCCTGGGGAAGGCTGAGGTGGCAACTCAGGTCCACCAAGCTGCCTGATTGGCACCAAAGGCTCACTTGTCTGCCTGGAAGAGGTGGGGGTGGGGTCATTTCCTCTAAAGTGACCCTGACACTACTCCTGGCAGCAGCTGCATCCTGGCACATCCCTGCAGGCAGAGAGCTGAAGCAGTCTAGGCGAAGAGGAGGCTGTGAGGTCAGGGAGCAAGGACCCGGTGCACTTCGGCTTCATAGAATCCCACGGGCACCAAGACCCACTTCAAGGAAACCTCCCCCAAGCCAGGAAAGGAAGGGAGGGAGGGTGGGAAGGAAGAAAGGAGGGAAGGAAGAAGAGAAAGAAGGAAAGAGGAAGAGAAGGAGGGAGGCAAAGAGAGGAAGAATCAATAAAAAAAGAAAAAAGAGGGGGGAACGGAGGGAAGAGAAAGAAAGCAAGGAAGGAGGGAGGGAGGATGGAAGGACAGAGGAAAACAGAGAGAGGAACAAGGGAGGAGGGAAGGAAGGAAGGAGGAAAAAGAGGAAGGAAGGAAGGAGGGAGGGAGAAAAAAGGAGGTGGGAGGAAGGAAAAAAGGAAGGAGGGAGGGAAGGAAAAGAAAGGGAGGATGGAAGGAAGGGAGGAAAAACGAAGAACTAAGGGAGACTCCTAGATCCATTATAACCATGAACAGCTCTTCCTAATATAAAAAAGATCAGCACCCCACAAAGACACACACATACACGCCCTGACACGCATCCAGTGACATGAGTCTCCATATCAAAGCCACTCGCAGTGTGTTCCTAGCACTCGCTGCGGTTTGTGGTTTTCACATCTCGCTTCTTCTAGGCTCCTGGTACTCAGCGCACCTGCTAGCCTGGGCCTGGCTTCCCCTCTTTAGGTTCAGCTCACGCCCGGAGCCTAAGCCAGGGCCTGCTCTCTGCCTAGGCTGGGCATGGCACCGTCCACAGCCTGGGAGGGGCCGTTCATCGGGGTGACAGAACGGTCCAGTCCAAGGGGAAAGTTCCTGCCTAGGGCCAGGCTTCAGGCAGGATAGGTTGCCAGGAGCAAGTGCGGTGAGCCTGAGGCCCCAGGCGTCGGAAGACACACAGGTCTCCCCCTCCTCTTCCCCATCCCAGCGAGCACCTGCAGTCCAGTCGCCCCGAGCCAGGGGCCCTGCTTTCAGCCGCGTTGGACAGGGACAGAAGCTCCCCCATCTCCTGCCCCTTCCAAACACAGGCAGCTCCTGCAACACGCTCAGCCCTCAGGCGTCCCTTTCGTGGGGTCGCCGCCCCTGTCCTGGAAAGGAGACCCCAAGTTCCAGGATGCAGTTGGCATCGCAGGAGAAGGGACTCCACCCGCTGCCATGAGCCAGGAGAGGGCTTCCCGAGGTCACAGGGTCCGCAGAGCGCTGCTACACCCCAGCCCATCAAGGGGACCGCGCTTTAGGGGCATCCCTGGATTGTCAAGAAACGCTGGCTCACCCGGACCCCTGGGGGGCCCAGCATGAAGCCGGGAGCACCCTGACACCCCGAAAAGCGGGAACCTGGGGCACCTGTCGAACTCAAGGGGAAGGACAGGGCGCCCGCCAAGGCCTGCTTCTGCGAGGCAGCTGCCACCGAGCCCGCGCCCGGGGCCCCGCGGGCCGCCCTGGCAGCTGGAGAAGCGCCCTCCGGTAACTGAGTCCCCGGGCGGCGGCGGGGCAACCGCGGAAATCATGCAGCCAGATGGAGCTCGTAAATTTCCCCCGTGAACAATTGCTTTCATTTCCCTCCCATGCCGCTAGATATTATAAGTGGAAAGCAAAGCACACGTAAATACGTTCATTCCGCTCTTGCGATGGGTGATAAACCGGAGGCTGCAGAGGCCGGCAGAGGTCAGCGGGCCTCGCGCCGCGGGTCTGCGAGCGGACACTGCCACCCTCCGGCCGCGCGCGGCACTGCACCGGCCCCGCCGCCCGCTCGCGGCCAGCCGGCGCTCGCTTTGCGCCATTCGCTCAACGTGCGTGCCAACTGCAGGGGCATTCGAAAGGACAGAGAGCTCCCCCCTTTGAAATAACCACTTTTATTCATCACAACCTCTCTTCCAGAAATAACCGCTCTTGTTAACGTTTTCATACAATTATCTTCAGTCTTTATCTGCCTTTTGTGATGTTTTTCCGTGCACCTATAACATACAAAGCTGTTCCTGCAATATTAAAGCCTGATTTTGTAGCTAGCACTTAAACAAAAGTTATTGTCGCACAGATACCTTTTTAGGGGCTGTGTAATATTTCAACTTGGGACTGTACCAAAAGTTATTGAACCATCTCCCAATTGTTCATTTAAAGAGTGTCTAACGTTTTTGTCATTGTGCATAATCCTATAATTGAAACCTCTATTCAAAAACCTTTGTTCACGTTGTTAAGACACATCACTAAAGGCAGGATTACTAAATGAAAAGAAATTTTAGACACATAATTTTTTTTTTTTTCTGAAACGGAGTCTGGCTCCATCACCCAGGCCGGAGTGCAGTGGCTCGATCTCAGCGGACTGCAACATCTGCTTCCCAGTACAAGTGATTCTCCTGCCTCAGCCTCCTGAGTAGCTGGAACTACAGGCTTGCACTACCACACCCAACTAAGTTTTGCATTTTTAGTAGAGATGGGGTTTTGCCATGCTGGCCAGGCTGGTCTCGAACTCCTAACCTCAGGTGATCTGCCCGCTTCAGCCTCCCAAAGTGCCGGGATTACAGGTATGAGCCACTGTGCCCCACCGAGAATTAACATTTTTAAGGATCTTAGTAGCATTATTATTTTCTAGATGTATAATACCTACATGGAGAATATTGTTTAAAATGATGAGTGAATATAAAATAGTGCTCAAATAACTGGACAGACTGTATCACCAACATATCAGTCCCCACTCCTCTAATCTTTCACTTGAATGCAAGTCCAATAAAAATTCCATCAAAGCTTTTTTGATATTTTGTCACATTGATTCCAAATTCCATGTGAAAGAATAAATAAGTAAAAATCTCCAGAAAACATTGTTGTTAAAAAAAGAGAGGAGACTTCCTCAACAAGATGTTAACATATATCGCAGAAAGCTACAATAATTAAAACAGCGAAGTGCAAAAGAGAGAGTGCAGAAGTAGAACCCAAATATTTTAACAAAAAGCCATTTTATATCAGGACAAAAGGATGGCTAATTGCTGAAGATATAGGTACAATCTGCCACTCATTCAGAAAACAAGAAAAGTTAGTGCTCTACCTCATACCACATATTCAAATGAATGCTATAGGGATTAAAGATTTAAATTTTTCAGGGAAACTATAAAAGTGATATTTACATATATGGTAATAGAGAAGTTCTTTCTAAGTCCAATTGCAAAGGCAGAAACTAAAAAGTTTAAAATACCCAGATTTGAGGTGCACAAACTCAAAATATCCACATGTGAAAAATGTGATTTTGAAATTGAAAGGTAAACCGACACTAGAAAAAATAAAATGCTTTGAACATACATCACAGAAAGGTGAATGCCCCCGGTGTGGAAAGCTTTCTTACAAATGAGGAACAGATAAATACTTCAAGGGAAAAAAAAATAAAGTGGGGACATAAATAGCAATTCACAAAGAAAATACAAATGGTAGACATATTAAAGTTGTTTAGTCTTATTAGTAATCAAAAGACATGCAAATTGAAGCAAAAATGAGAAAAATTTTGTCCCTATATTGATAACTATAAAAACAATTACTGTGTTTTCAAGGATGGAGAAATGAATCCTTTAAACACCAGGGTGATAGGGCAAATCAGGTAAACTTTATAAAGGGTAATTTGACAATATGGTCAAAATTCTTAACAATACATGACCCCATGATCCAAAGATTCTACTTCCAAAGGAATCTATCACAGATATGTACAAAGATTCAGCTGTAAGGTTGTTCATTGCTATCAGGAACAAACCAGCTGTCCAACAATAGGCTACTAGATTTTACGTAGTTATATAATATCATAAGATAGATAGTATAATCAAGTCCTCAATAGTAATGTTGTAGAAATTAACATTTAAAGATTTCTTAACAGTTAATATTCAAGGAGTTCTCGTAAAAAATAGCAAATAGCAAGTTACAATGTAACTATACTTTCTACACACATAGGGAAAAAAAACCTTTAAGGTATTCCTTTAAATAATAATAATGGCAGGTGGGCTACAAGTAATTTTTAATATTCTTTTTGCTGCTTGGTATTTTCTCTATATGTTTAACAATGTCTTTTCGATTGTTAAAGAGAAAAAATGGTTTTCAGTGGTTTTCTAGAAATATTGTATTTTATGTTCCCACCAGCAATAGTTGAGAGTGTTTGTTCAGGCCAGGCAAAGGGGGGCTCATGCCTGTAATCCCAGCACTGTGGGAGGTCAAGGCAGGAGGATCACATGAGGCCAGGAGTTCGAGACCAGCCTCTATTCTACAAAAAAAAAAGTTGAGGAAGAAATAAAGACAATGCTCATAATCATTTTTTGGTTTTTTTTGAAACAGAGTTTCACTCTTGTTGCCCAGGCTGGAGTGCAATGGCATGATCTTGGCTCACAGCAACCTCTGCCTCCAGGTTCAAGCCAGCCATTCTCCTGCCTCAGCCTCCTAAGTAGCTGGTATTACAGGCATGAGCCACCATGCCTTGCTAATTTTGTATTTTTAGTAGAGACAGGATTTCTCCATGTTGGTCAGGCTGGTCTAGAACTCTCAACCTCAGATGATCCACCTCGGCCTCCCAAAGTGCTGGGATTACAGGCGTGAGCCACTGTGCCTGGGCCATTTGCTCATTTTTTTAATCAAATACTCTCAGAATACACACTCAGAGCAAAGCACGTTCAAGCCTGGTCATCTACACTTGCAGGAGCTTTCATGTGCACCTTCATAGGTGTCAGCATCTAAATCACGCTTTTCCCAAAAATACAGATCCAAGGTTTTCCTGCATCCAATGCCCCATGTTGTGGAAGGAAGCACAAAATCTATGTGGTCTTACACATTTTTTTCAGGTTTTGAAGATTACTAACAGATTTCTAGGACTTATTTTCTCCTAGGTTCTAATGTCATCCCACTATATTTATGTGGGAGGGAAATTGTGTTTTTCTTCCTCAATCTAAAGTCATTATCATCTCTTGTATGATAAAAATTAATCAAACTATTTACTTAAGATAATTCTTGTAGAATTGAGGTGACTATTACAGGCCTGCACAGCTTATGTCCCAGAAACTACACTCATCTCTGCCTCTCCTGTTTCCATAGTCTCATTTCTTCTATTATTAACTTTTTTTAATGAAATAGGCTCTTTCTCTGTTGCGCAAGCTGGAGTACAGTGATATGAGAACAGCTCACGGCAGCCTTGACCTTGTGGGCTCAAGCCATCTTCCTGCCTTAACCTCCCAAGTACTGGGGATCACAGATGCATGCCATCACACTTAGCTACATTTTTTTTTCACTTTTTGTAGAGAAGGGGGTCTCACTATGTTGCCCAGGCTGGTCTCAGACTCTCAAGTGATCCTTCCATCTTGGCCTCCCAAAGTGCTGGGATTACAGGCATAAGCCACTCTCCCCAGCCCATAATCCCATTTCACCATGCACCTGGTCCCCCGTTTCTCAAAAAATCTGTGTCTGCCCTTGCCCCAGTCCCTCCCTTGGGGAAGCTGCTTCTCTGTAGCCAGAAAAAGCCCTTGGGGTAGTGGGGGATGGGGAAACTATGGGCTGGGACATGAGGACACAGTCTGAGGCAGGTCCTGTGCCTTCTGGGGTCAAATATGTCACAGGTAAATTTGCGACTTCAGTCATCGTTGCCCAAACCTGGGCAGGGCAGCTCTGTGTGAGCCTGGGGAACCATAGGCTCAGGACGGGATTCCTTTGCGCAAGGCAACTCGGTGATTCAGCCAGTGTCCTAATGCCCGGGGTGCCACCTTGGCACCAGAGGAGGAGGTACCTTTGTGGATACAGGTATCTGGAACTCCAGGTCAGGGTCACTAAACTGAAAACCCATCTGTTGCAAGTTAATCATGCCATAAGAGAAGAGCATCCCCAAAAGAATACCTTGAGCACAGGGCTACTGCAAAAGCTAACGCAAGACACCCTCCCCCTGACCTGGTATTGGCATGGAAAAGTCCATGCCAGCAGGTGACACCCAGCCCTGACCAAAGGCATCTTAGTACCAGCAGTCTCTGACACCCCAAGCCCCCACGGTAACACCACTGGCCACAGCCCAACACAGAGAGCAGCACCACAGCAAGGCAGCCACAGCATAAAGTCACCAGGTCCTTTCACCCCGACCGCTGCAGCAAAGGCGCTCCTTGAAGGAAGCGGTGAGAACATACGCGATCACGCGTATGGACATGCACATCAGTGAGCATCTGCCTTCTGGACTTGAACGCCTCTGCTCTGCACTGGCACTCAGCGTGATACCTGGCACATGGTAGGCACTTAATGAGTGTTTTCTGAATATAGGAAGGAACAGGGAGAATGGAAGCGTTGTGCAGACATCATCCAATGTCTTATTTCTCTACCAGTTTTGTATCCAGAAGGCAGCATGGCATTTCAGGGTGGAGCTCAGACCATGTTGTTAATTTCATACCAAGCATCAGCTGTGGGGGGAAAGATGGACATGCATGCCCAGGGGGCCGGGTGGCTTTTACCTCCATAAAAATTCACCTTCCGAGAGACACTCCCCAAATTCTGCAGAGGAAGGACACAGGAGAGGGGATCCGCCTGCCTTCAAGGGCGGCCAACAGAGCAGACGCCAGCAGCCTGAAGTGGAGCCCTCACCACCCACTTGGCAGGCAGGTAAAGTTGGACAAACCCGGGTCTCTGCTGCCTCATCGGTAAGATGGCACTAATTGCCCAAACTTGTCCCGAGACTCTAATGACATAATGAGCATGAAAGCCCCTCATTAGCCAGGGGGCAAAAGGCATCATTATGCCACGTTTAAAGGACGCCGTTTGCCACTGGGCAGAACAGAGGAAGAGGAGCATGAAGGAGCCACTTGGTCCATTGCCTAGCAGCGTCACATCTGAGCCTGGGACCTCCACCCCTGGGCTCCTGCCTCTCCACATGGGGACCCGGAGCTGCCTGGAGGGCAAGACCCCAATGAGTGCTCAGAGCAAAGGAACCACTGCAGAACTCCGAGTGGCCGCCGCATGCGTAAGGGTGTGTGCTCCAAGTGACTGCCTTTTCCTCGGTGCAAGGAGCAAGGACATGATGGGTGGAAGGTGGGCAGTGAGGCCTCCCCATGTCAAAAGGCTCCTCCCAGTGACCCAACTTGGCCCTACCAGACCCCCGAGGGGAGCCTCTCCATGCTCTTCATCAGAGAGCAGACATCTCCACCACCACCAAGCATAGAAATCGTCTCCAAGAGCCACTCAGCTCCCTCCGTCTCAGAACAGAGTAGCAAGGAGATGAGAGTTGATACGCATTCGGAAGCAGACAAGCACATGTAACTAACACAGAGACGATCTGCCCATTTTTGGACCCCTGCATTAGATCCCTGAGCAGATGCTCTGCCAGGCTCACACCGCAAGATTCGTGTGGGAGGGACTGGAGGAAGGGCTCAGACACCCAGACTCGCTCTCTCCCCACCAGGCTGCATGTCTAGAAATTGTCTGTGTCACGTTGTTCCTGTCACTAAGAGAGAGCCCACAGGGACGAGATCCTGCCCCCACAGCAAGCCCTCCCTATACTAAAGGCAGAGCCTGCATGAGTCAGAGCCGACTCCTGCACCCTGTGGCATTTTCAGGGAGCTGCCCCACCCGACCTCTCAGTCACCTTCACTGCACTCAGGCTCACCCTAGCACACTTTAAACCAGGAACGCTCTCCCTTGAGCTATCTTTTAAGGGACCCGAGGATGAAAGAGAAATTGGAGACTGGTAGGGTGTTCACCAACAGTCTGGAGAGAGGAGATCCGAGCAGCAATGAGAAAACCCCAGAAGCAGTCAGTGAGGAATCAAAGTCCAGTGTCATGTGGCCCTGACAGAGCCCTGGGGAGCTGAGCTGAGGCCTGTGTGGCTGGGCAGGCAGGGGACATGCCCTGGAGATTTGTAGAACTTGCCCTTCTGACCCAAGGGTGACCACAGAGGAATGTTAAATCAGCAGCCTGGCCCTGGCCTGCGCCTGATGGACTAGAGGAGTTTGCTTCACCTCTTCAAGCTGACCCTCGGAGAAGAACATAAGATCACGAAGCTGGTCCTCGGCCCACCCAGGAGACGCCACGAGGAACACAGTCCCCGAGGCGCACAGGAAATTGCAGACCGGAAGTGAAAGAGTGTTTTCCTGGGAGGTGATGAGGTAAGTTAACCAGCCTGGAAGTTAGGGGGTTTGCCCAGCCTCTGGTTCTACACAGCTCTCACCTCACACTGAGCACCAACAAACTCAACAATCGAGGTAAGCGTAGTCCTTTTAAAAATCAAAATTAATGCATCTTTCAAAATCCATGATGAGCAAGATTATCAAAATTGTAAATCAAGACAAGCTCTGACCTTACTCCCTTACTCAGCACGACTCGGCCGTTTCACACTCTCCTAAGGACGGCGTACACCATCCTCATTTCACTAACCACCATGGTCATTAAATATTCATCAGTGTGATGGCTGGATTCGATTCTGCCCCCACAAGGGTGAGGGCAGCGTGCTTCACTAGTCGTTGTGTGCCTGGCACCTAGCTTAGAGCTTGGCATGTGGAAAACGGGTGCCCAGGAAACACTCAAATGGACATCGTCGATGGAAAGTAACCCTAAAGCTGGGCTGAGAGCTCTTCTCTGCTCAGATGCCACGGCTGGCTTCTGCTGATAGCCCTAGAAGACTCTCCACCCTATGCGATCACTGCCACTGTAAAAGATCCTACCTTCCTGAACACAGAAGCCAGGCCAGGGTGTTTGTTTATTTGTTTTTTAGACAGGGTTTCATTTCCATTGTCCTGGAGTGCAGTGGCACAATCTTGGCTCACTGCAACCTCCGCCTCCTAGGTTCAAGCGATTCTCCTGCCTCAGCCTCCTGAGTAGCTGGGATTACAGGTGCCCACCACCACACCCTGGCTAATTTTTGTATTTTTAATAGAGATGAGGTTTCGCCATGTTAGCCAGCCCAATCTCAAACTCCTGGCCTCAAGTGATCCACCTGCCTTGGCCCCACAAAGTGCTGGGAATTATAGGCGTGAGCCACGGCACCTGGCCCAGACCTGGGTTCTAACGACCCCTTCATTGTCGTTTGTGAAAAGATACTTTCAGTGCAGAGCTGATGGGTTGCAGTGGAGACACAAACAATCCAGCAGGTCCTGGGACGATGTGTGACTGATTTTCTGCTCCTCCTGAACTTGTCTCCACCTCACACAAGGGCCACCACCAAATGGCCGTGGGAGAATGTGTCCTGCCATTTTGGGCACTTGGGTGGCTGGGCTTCCGCCCCCAGAAGCCAGGTTGGATCCATTCCAAGACAATCACTCTCTGTCCACTTCTTCACAGAGAACATTTCTATTTTGAGGACGTTTAATTTGAGGCCAGTCGGAATCATAGTGTATGGGCTTGCCTGAAACAGGCTCACATGCAGGCAATGGCTAAATAAAAATCTCCAAACAGCCATGCCCTATTTTTGCATTTTTATGAGTTCTTTGAAAGGAAAAAAAAGCGGGGAGGATGAGATTAAGAAATATAAGGCCAGGCACAGTGGCTCACACCTGTCATCTCAGAGTATTGGGAGGTCAATGCAGGAGGATGGCTTGAGGCTGGGAGTTCGAGATCAGCCTGGACAATATAGTGAGACCCCATCTTTAGAAAATAAGAAGAAAACTAAAATTTTTTAAAAAACAAACTACAAGATGTTTCTCTGTTCTTACCTGACCTCCCAGTTGCAGGAGATTCAGGAAGGGAGGGAAAAGTGCGGGGGGACCTGCATGGGCAGCCAGGTCGTGGTCCTGCCCACAGTCTCTGCCCAGCTCCTCTTCTTTATGTGGGCATTGGCCTAGTCCTCCACACGCAGCTGTCCTGTCTCCTCTGACTTGGAGAGCCAGCTTTGCCTTTCTGCCTCAGAAGATGGAAAAAGGGGGGGACCCCAAGTTGTCACCATTCACTCCACCAGCTCCTGGGAAGATGCCCGGCTGAGAGGTGCCCAATGCCAGCAGGCTCAGCATTGCCAGCTCCCAGGGACCAAGGCCAAGCCAGAGACTGGCCTGGGCTCACTATAGAGGGGAGACGGATGAGGAGAAAGAAGCAACATGCGGTTTTAATTGTTTGTTTAAAATTTGGCCGGGCACAGTGGCTCATGCCTGAAATCTCAGCACTTTGGGAAGCTGAGGCAGGTGGATCACTTGAGGTCAGGAGTTCAAGACCAGCCTGGCCAACATGGCAAAACCCCATCTTGGCTAAAAGTACAAAAATTAGCCGGTGTGGTGGCAGGCGTCTGTAGTCCCAGCTACTCAGGAGGTTGAGGCAGGAGAATCGCTTGAAACCCGGGAGGCAGAGGTTGCAATGAGCCGAGATCATGCCACTATACTCCAGCCTGGGCGACAGAGCAAGACTGTGGAAAAAAAAGAGAAAAAACAAAAAAAACTCACAAGCCCTGCTAAAGGGTCAATCTCTCTTACCTAAAGGACATTAGGTACCGTTTTCCTACTGGAAGCCCCATAAGTCCCCATGTCTCCTCAATGCACAATTCAAAAAAGGCCTCCAAATTGCCACTGCTGTCATGCTAAGCATTGGAAAGTTCTGCTTGACCTTTTATTAACATTTTTCTAAACCAATATGTTTGGTGTGGTGGTTTTGTTTTTTTTTTTTTTTTTCCTTTTTTTTTTTTTCGCTACAAGCACCCTGAGGAATTATGAAAAATACTTTTTTCTGTAGTTTATCCCATATGCACTTAATAGGCTCACAAATATAATACCATTATAAAAAAGAAAAACTGCCAACTCTGCTAAAAAAATTGTCATAACACTAAATTATTATATAAATATAAAAGGAGTGTGTCTGTAAAATATTCACTCAATGAACATCCCAAGGTGATGGTTTTGCTATGTTGTTTTTATTCCTGAGAGATCCATAATGCACTCGGATATGCCACATGTCACCACATGAATCAGGCAGTTAATACATGTGCTTTTTAGAAGCAGGGATGTCTTCCCGATAGAATGTGCTATAAAAAAAATGTGGAGATCCGGCTGCTTTGTCTGATAGGCATAATTTAATGTCTTGCTTATAATACTGCATCTTAAGGAAAAATACACACTGTCCTATGTAGTTATTTACAATATATTGCTAAGTCTATGCAAATATGTTTTCCCGAGCCCGGGATTATATAACAAAGGTCAACAATGTTTGAAATATTTTGAAGCATATTCCCAATATGCGTAGTCTATGGTGCTAATATCCAATATATGCACATATATCTTAATATATTTCCAGATCTTTCTGTTCATTGTTCTCTCCATAGCTTTCCACAGAATACTATTAGAGAAATGTTTTCTTCTGAGTAAAGCCAAACATTGCCTATCCATCTTGGAAAAATTTATTAAGGTGGCTAATTATGCGGTCCTTAATATTGCATTAGTAGGGAGGTTGCTCAATGCCACTGCAGAAGAGAAAAAGATAAAAGCCAGTTCAATAATACTGAAACCAGAGATGCAATGCGTGCAAAAATCAGCACACACCTATGTTTTCTGCCCCAGATTTCCAAATCAGGCAATTACACTTAGGGAACATGTGTGTTCCTGTGCACCCACACACACGTGCACACACACACATGCTTGTGATCTGGTGTACACAAAACCCAGATTACAAGCCACACATTCTGTTTCTCCCTTCCAAATATTGCAGATTTTGCCTTTATTTTTCTGAGGGGAATTTTGTGATCACCTGTGCCTTTCATTCAAATCACTTTCTTCAGGAAAAAAAAAAAATGGCTTGGCTAATTGCACAGAAGTCGGGGAGAGAGTTGTGGAAACCCGACCTCCGCTATCCAAGCCACGTCCAGAAGCAGCATAAAAGAGACATTTGATCACATCAAAGGTATATGAAATCTGAGCCCTCAATTCTGTCCCCTATTTCAAATTATGTTGTTCCTTTATCATTCTCCAGTCACCAAATTGAGAAGACTACAGTCAAACAGACACCAAAACAAGCGATTGAGGTCACTAGAAAGAGGGTGATCCCTGGAAAAGACACTCCTCCCTGGTATGTGGACTGGGCTGGACTTTGCAGGTGGCTTTTCATATCTGTGCTGCTGTGACACTGTATAGCTGTCCCAACCTCTGGGTCACAACATTACACAGAGGTTAACTCTGGCAGTGTCAGACTGCCCTGGTATTTAGAGTCCTCGAAAACTCCGAGGCAAAATCCTTCCAACCAATCCATGTTTTAGGACACTACAAAAATCACCCACTTTCAATGACTAACGGAGTATGTCTAGATGCAGCTATGGAACTGATGTATTTTTTTAGAATCTTTTTCCATGTTATCAATCCAGCCAGCCACACAGCCCACCTGATGAGGATTTTTCAAAAGAGCAAAGCTGTGAAATCTGATGCCTTGCTCCCTATTGCCAGCAGAAATGAGTTATCTAGAAGCTTCTTGAATAGAAGTCTCTCAGGAAGCCAGGCATGGTGGCTCACATTTGTAATCCTAGCACTTTGGGAGGCCAAGTCAGGAAGATTGCTTGAGGCCAGGAGTTCAAGACCAGCCTGCACAACCCATCTCTACAAAAAAAAAAAAAAATGAGTTATCTCAGGAAAGCAATCACAGACACACAATGAAAGCCTCCTCACGCGAAAGTCAGCTCTGCTGTTTTTCCAGAAGGGAATGTCATTACCAGAAATTGTTCCAAATGACCTTCTTAGCCAGGTGCTGTAGCTCATGCCTGTAATCCGAGCACTTTGGGAGGCCGAGGCTGGTGGATCACTTGTGCCCAGGAGTTCAGACTAGCCTGGGCAACATAGTGACTGAGGTCTCATCTCTTCTAAAAAAAAATTGTAATGACCTTCTTGCTTGACTCTGGCCATGGGGTTTCCTGAAACCCTGTAATAATCCCACAAAGTGTCGGGGAGATGTGAAGATAGAACAGCACACATGTACCCTGAAGAAAGCCCCTATTTCCTCCTAAGCCATAAACTGCTTCATGGAAGCTTCCAGAAGGTTTTGAGGAAGGGTTTTCACGAGGGCTGAGAGAGCTGCAAGCATCTTTGTTCTCCCACTAGAAATTCAACTGTATATAAGACAGAGCAAATGTTAAATCATTTAAAGAGAGCTATTTTTCATAGTTTCCAGTACATAAATGTGTTTCAGTACATGTTATTGTAAAATAGTGTTCCTACTTACGTTCTTATACATCTGTTGTTGTGTTTACTCATCCTTTCATTCTGACTTTTAGAAATAGCAATAAATCTATTTTTTAATCCCCTCTGCTGATGACTGATTATTCATTGCTAAAAGGGATGGAGGGAGGTCCATGTGAAGAGTGATCCGCCCTCCAGAACGAGCTCCACTTTCACAAGATAAACAGGGTCCAGGGAGATTCCTCTTTTGTCCTGGGTAGTTTATGCAAACTAAATAAGGACATGGTGGCAGCTCAAATAAATATAAATTACCCTCCAGTGGAAACTCCAACCACTTGTTACAGTCAGTTTCAGCGAGGAGGAGCCAAGGGTGGCATATACACAAACAATACAATTCATTTCTATACTGCATCCCTAATACGAAGATAGCAAAGGGCTTCGTGGGAGTCAGTCATCACTGATCTAAACCAAACAGTGTGGGAAGCCAAGAAGGCAGAAGGAGGAGGAAGAGGTTGCCACTTCTGGACCCTGGGAAGAATCCCAGCTGTAATTGAAATCCCACCAAAGCAAGGGCCTAGAGAGGTGTGTAAGTCAGGATAAGGCAGCTCACACTGCTGCAACAAACAGTCCCAAACTCTCAGTAGTTTCATACAGTTTAATACAAGTGTTAATTTCTTTCTTTCTTTTTTTTTTTTTAAGTTTTTAGAGACAGGATTCTGTTGCCCAGGCTGGAAGGTAGTGGCACAATCATAGCTTACTGTAGCCTCAACCTCCTAGGCTCAAGCAATCCTCCCGCCTCAGCCTATTATAAACACATGCCACCACACCGAGCTAATTTTTGTATTTTTTTTTTTGTAGAGATGGGTTTCCCTATGTTGCCCAGGCTAATCTCACACTCCTGAGTTCAAGCAATCCTCCCCACCTTGACCACTCAAAGTGCTGGGATTACAGGAGTGAGCCACTGCCCCTGGCCACAGTGTTTATTTCTCATGCTGAGAGTCTGGGAGACTCACAGGGGCACCTGTCCCACATTCCATGTGTCTCAATGATCAGATCATATTGTTCTGCAGCTCCTGTACCTCCAGACAAGGCCTCTGTGATTGCCCAGGTAGAGGAAGTGGACGAAAGCCACAGTTAGTCATACACAGGCTCTTCTATGCTTTCACCTGGAAGCAGCCTTTTGACCAGAATAAGGCACACCTACCTATTTGCAAGGGAGCTGGGAAATGTGGGAGAAGAGAAGGTCATGTCTGGTGAACATCACTAACTCTACCACAGGTGACAGATCATTTCATAGAGCCACTCATCGCCTGGGGACTACAGAATACATCATAAAGGATCCTTTAAGCACTTTCCCTAAACTATATTGTGCAATATGTTTGCCCCTTCTGTCTACAACTAAACTGTGCTTTAACTGCATTCTTTGGGCTAAATGATGGAGCAAACCTAATTTCCTCATCTGTAAAACAGGGCTACCAGTGCCAGTCTAACAGGTTACTATGAAGACCTAAGACTTCATGCATTTGTAAAATGCACATAGTTAATGCACACATGTGTGTTGGTGGAAGTAACAACCAGAGCTACTGGGTCAGCATTTCAGCATGTGGGGCAGGGACGCCCTGGTTCAATGCCTAGAACTTAGCACCCAGAGTAGTCACCGGATGGTGACCCCCATCCAGTTCCACATGATGTTTAGCTGGCTGCTTTGGTGATTGCTTCTGTTTGTAGTGCCTTTCAAATTCGCCTCTGCTTTAACATGTCTGATGATGATATGAACGTCTGTAGTTATGTCTACTGGTTCTTACCTTAGACTACTGGCTGGGATTTTTTTTGTTTTCTGAGATCGAGTCTCACTCTGTTGCCCAGGCTAGAATGCAGTGGTACTATCTCAGCTCACTGCAGCCTCCACCTCCCAGGTTCAAGCGATTCTTCTGCCTCAGTCTCCTGACTAGCTGGGATTACAGGTGCAAGCCTCCTGAGTAGCTGGGACTACAGGTGTGCATCACCATGCCTATCTAGTTTATGTATTTTTAGTAGAGATGGGGTTTCACCGTGTTGGCCAGGCTGCTCTCAAACTCCTGACCTCAAGTGATCCGCCTGCCATGGCCTCCCAAAGTGCTGGGATTACAGGTGTGAGCCACTGTGACTTGCCTACTGGCTGGGATTTTTTAATGAACTTTTTAAAGGCATCTATCCTAGGTATCTTATTCCCTTGCAGGTGCTTCCCTTTGCACTTAGCTCGTGGTCAAGATTGTTTATTTTGCCACACTCAAAAGTGAATTCCAATGAATATTGGAGAAGACCCTGGGGTCTGGTTATTTTTCCAATGGTATAATGCTGACTTTATTGTTTCTTGTTTTTTGTTTTTTTGTTTTTGTTATGTATTGCAAACTCTTCTTCCTAAAATCTTCTTGGCATGTGGTCATCTCTGGGTCACATCAGAAAGAGCCAGTTGCAAACAAAACCACCTTGAGGCTGGACAAAAGGAAAAGAATGAGATGGACTCTTTTTTGCTGGGTTCTTTTGGAGATGGCATGGCATAGCAGGGTGGAAGAAACTTGGCTTTGAACTTGAGTTTCAATCTCAGTTCTGCCATTTGTATACATGGCCTTAAACAGATGGTACCTGATATAGTTTGGACATTTGTCTGCACCCAATCTCATGTTGAAATGTAATTCCCAATGTTGGAGGTGGGGCCAGGTGGGAGGTGTTTCAGTCATGAGGGTGGATCGCTCCTGGCCTGGTACTGTCCTGGCGATAGTGAGTGAGGTCTTGCAAGATCTGATTGTTTAACGTATGTGGCTCCTACCCCTTCTCCCTTGCTCCTGCTTCCACCATGAGAGATGCCTGCCCCCTCTTTACCCTCTGCCATGATTAGAAGCTTCCTGAGGCCTCATCAGAAACAGATGCAGGTGCTATGCTTCCTGTACAGCCCATAGAACATGAGCCAATTAAACCTCTTTTCTTTATAAATTACCTAGTCTCAGGTATTTCTTTTTTTTCTTTTTTGAGACGGAATCTTGCTCTGTCACCAGGCTGGAGTGCAGTGGCACGATCTCAGCTCACTGCAACCTCTGCCTCCCGGGTACAAGCGATTCTTCTGCCTCAGCCTCCCGAGTAGCTGGGATTACAGACACCTGCCACCACACCTGGCTAATTTTTGTAGTTTTAGTAGAGACGGGGTTTCACCATCTTGGCCAGGCTGGTCTTGAACTCCTGAGCTTGTGATCCACCAGCCTGGGCCTCCCAAAGTACTGGGATTACAGGCATGAGCCACCGCACCTGGCCCCGGTTATTTCTTTATAACAGTGCAAGAACAGCCTAATACAGTTTCCTGTCATGGGGCCTTTCCTGGCAGGAGAGGAGGATGGTACAGGGAGGACTCCAAAAGACTACATGCCAAGGACTATGACTTGGTGGTTACTGAGCATTTGGTGAAGTCCAGTTCGCTTACCCAAGCGTCACGTGACACACTCATCACGGGGCACCAGAAGTATCAGAGGACTGTGCCTGTGGAGGAGTTGTGGGCACATTGGTACAGGATGTGCACATAAATTGTCCCCTCTTTATAACTTTCGATTGAAAAACATGGAACCATCTCCAGAAAGGAACCCACAAGACTCTCTCATGGCTTGAGCTATGACTTCCAGAAACTTCCTCCGACAGAACCGTCCAATAGTGGGTTTTCCTGCCCAACAGCCCAACACACAAGTTTGACCTTTGCCACCTCCTCCAATGCTATGGTAGGTGACCCCAGCAGCAGGATGGGAATGAGTATTGAAGTCATGGCTTCATGCTGAGACGCCACCAACCTATGCCCAGTTCGTCTTTCCTAACCAATCTATTGGCTATTTCAACCAAATTGAAAAAAGCGAAAATAAAATAATTAGAAGTGCTCATTTGTCACTGAGAATGTGGCAAGCAAAACCTGTATTTTGCAAGCAGTTTTAACACTGGACTTTTGTGCTTTCCTAATCTAATTTAGCCTACTAATTTTCTATAATTACCTGCATGCTCTTAGCTTCCGCTGGTCAGATGAGTTCTGAGACACTTATATAACCGGCATTAAAAAGATGCATTTAGCGGCTGAGATGGTGAAAGTAACAAAGCCTATAGAATCCAGAGGTTATTGTATTCTCCCAAAAGTACTTAAATAATAGCCTAAAATCTGAAGAATTACTTTAATACTCCAATAAAAATAACCCAATTCAAAACATTTTCAAGGAAACAGAGTTCTTTGCTCTAGGCTACCGAGTAATGGCTGAGAAAAAGTATATAGCCTGTCACTTCTGATTAGAGAACTGTGCCTCTGTGCTTTGAATGAGGGGCATGTCTGGTAATAGGAAGTGCAGATATTAAAGTTAATAAAATAATGTGGAATACGATATATATGAAACTTGACCAAGTAGAGCACAGAATATAACATACATTACCCTGTTCAGTCAACTCCTGTGGCCCCGCATCTAATGACGAGCTTAATTTCTGTTTCCAATGAGAGTACAGCTAAAAATACAATTTCCAGATTAGACAAATATTTTATCCGACTCCCTAACAAATGTAACCAAGAATGGCTGACGTGTCTACACAGATGCCCAGTGACCATGAGAGGGAATTACTAGGATGGCAAACTGCTCAGCCTGAAAAGTCCGTGAAACCCCATCATCTTTGAGGTCATTATAAATAATTAGTTGCAGACACGGAGATGTTGAGTCTTCCCAACTGGGAAAGGACAAGGGTGGATCCATTTCTCTCCTGCCCTGAGAGGCTCCCAGCTCCCTCTCAGCACAATTAGGCTCCCCAAACCATCTGATATCAAAGCCCCTGAACACCCATTATTGCATCTTTAATCTAAAACCCCAATGCCAACCGTAATGGTTTTTGTTTTTCGATACATTAACCTTCAACTTGTATTTTCACTATTAAATAACCAGCCCAAGAACCTCCTAGAATTTTTTTTTCCCAGTCACCTAGAAGAAACCATGCAGTCCCCATGATGTGACCCTCTTAAGGGATTTAAAAGCAATTCAATGAGCTAATCTCAGTAAACCTAGAATTAAAGTTCTTGTTTCCATATTTCACTTTCAAAATATTTAGAACTTTGACAGATATGACATTATGTTTTCATTAAAACAGCTGATTTCAAAATGCTGCTCTGTGCAGAAACGCCATAAACAGTTTATGATGAACTGCCACGCTCTTAATTAAAACAATAAATCCAGCACACAATATTTGTGCAGCCTCCGGTCTGACCTTTGCCTCTCGCTATCCACCACCAAGCCGCGGCTGCGTTCCCAACGCCAGACGTGGAAGGTTTTAAAACATGATCTGAAAGGCACTAAAGATAAAATAAGAGAAAACGTACCATTAGTCTTCGCAGTTATGATTAATTCAGTTCATATTTTACAATCTGGTTATGGAGTAAAACTGCAGACTTTACATCAAGTATTTGCCATTCACTATACCTAATGTATAAAAATGCTTGATATTTTAGAAAATGGCACTGAGCTAATTCACCACAACCCCATGAAGGACAGGAATTGAAATAATAAAAACAGAGAGTGATTCGCTATCCATCCAAAGGGAAGACCGATCGCACTCGTTGGACGGTCAGCCTCGGACGATAAATATGTCGATTGCAGCTCGGCTTCATCACGCCACGTTTATCTCTGTGCCGCGAGATTTCAGATTAAAATATTCCCTAAATCTCTCACATATGCTTCCGGAGCAGGCAACAAGGGTGTTAATTACCAAGCAGTAATGACAGCAAATTTGTTTCCCTGGCCTAGAGTCACCAAGATAACCTCCACCCTTGCCATCTCCAAGGACAGAAACAATTCTCAACTGAGGCTCACTTGCTTGCACCCTATAGAGAGAGAGCACTGGGTTGGCTCGGGGACCATTCTGCAGCCTCTCTGTGGAGGATGCATGGAGAGCCAGCATCTGGGCTCCAGGAGAAAATGGTCCTGGCTGTCTTTGGAGCAGAGACTTCCTGCAGGAAGGGGAGGGAGTGTCCAGGTGCCTTTGAGGGCATGGAGACCAACCCCATGATGCCTGCAGCAGGCTGGCCTCCAAGACACCTCCCCATCACACCTGACGTGAACCTGTGTCCCCAGCCCTTCCTTCAGGCTTTGTCTCACCTCCTTTTCCATCTTCCCAACCCTCTCTCCCCACCCGCTCCACATCCATATGACAAACACACGCACACGGTACATGGACCCATACAGAGCTGGGGACAACAAAGCCTCTGAGGCTGGGAGACCTGGGGTGCTGGTGAGTGGGACCCAGCTCTGCAGGTCCTTGTCTGAGTTGCAGGCAGAGTGCACCAGGGTTCCAGAAAGATGGAGGAGAGGAAAGCAGTGCTGGCCACAGGAGGCCATGCTGGCTCGCACCCCCAGACCTGGGTCCCTTCCGCCCACATTAGGAGTGGAACCGCAGGGGGGCCACCTCTCTCTGTGAGGGCAAGACCCCCACATTGGCCTGTCTGGCTCCAGCCTTTGCTCACCTCCAAAGCCTATCATGCCTGTCCTCTCCCCTCTCCAGGACCCTTACTTCCCTCCAAGGGCCCCTCCAAGCCCGCACAGCACAGTGGATTTAGAGCTGTCACTGGACCTGAGCCCTGGAGGGAACCAATGCTAAGCATGCCGGCCTGCCGCGAGCCTCTGATGCGGCTTCCAAGGAAGGTGTTCCCAGCGCCCTTCTCCCACCTGACCTAAAGATGTGCCTCAGCCCTTGTTTGTTTGGGGAATTCTGTCCCAGCCATTCTAGCTGTGAAAGGGCCCTGCAGGAAGACTGAGTTCTGGGGGTCCCTGAGCACTGCCCAGGGTTTCCGTGCCACCCCCACTTGCCGGCTCTACCCCAGGTGCAACATGGCTCTCTGCCAGAGTTCTCACTCAGTGTCCTCGCCGTGTGTGTGTGGGTGGGGGGGGCGGATGGGATCTTATTATGTCGCCCAGGCTGGTCTTGAACTTCTGGGCTCAAGCAATCCTCCCACCTTAGCTTCCCAAAGTGATTGGATTACAGGCATGCACCATCATGCCTGGTCAAGCCTACAGCACCCAGTATTCCCAGGCAGTCTCCCATCCAAGTACTAACCAGGCCCCAATCCTGCTTAGCTTCAGAGATCAGACAAGACCAGGCACGTTCAGGGTGATATTAGGGTTATGCCTCACACTTTGAATCAAGCATTAGAGTTGGGATGAGGCCCATCCACCTCCCTGTCTTCACAAAAGAAGGTACCCTAATAGCAGTTAAACCCCTCTGCCCCCCACCAGCTGCCCCCACACCCAGGCACTTGGACCAAAAGGAGCAGCCCCAGACCCTGGGTGCCTGCCATCCCACTCCCTACATTTTCCAGCTGTGCAGCCCACCCCAGTCCACAAGGTCACACTACATGTATCCCTGGGGTCACAGTGGACCCTGTGAATATCACCATTTTTTAGAAAACTGATAAACCAGAGGAGTAAACTGACCATCCCAAAGGCACCCAGTAAATGAGTGCCACCTCGGAATTGAAACCCACACCCAGCTGAGCATGGTAGATCACACCCATAATCCCAGTACTTTGGGAGGCAGAGGCAGGTGGATCACTTCAGCTCAGGAGTTCAAGACCAACCTGGCCAACATGGTGAAACTCCTCTAAAAAAACTGCAAAAATTAGCCAGCTGTGGTAGCACACACCTGTGGCCCCAGCTACTCAAGAGTCTGAGACGGGGATATCACTTGAGCCCAGGAGGTTAAGGCT
Organism: Cheracebus regulus; assembly: GCA_963574635.1. NCBI lineage: Eukaryota > Metazoa > Chordata > Mammalia > Primates > Pitheciidae > Cheracebus > Cheracebus regulus. Next base: position 137,836 of record CAUYQU010062024.1, on the reverse strand, counting down.
GCAGTGAGCCACGTTTGTGCCATTGCACTCCAGCCCGGACATGCAGTCTCACTCCAGCCTGAGAGTGAGACTCTGTCTCAAAAAAAAAAGGAAACCCACATCCTCTGCCTCTAGGGCTGATGAGCCCTCATGATAATGCCCTCCACTGCTCTATGCAACCCCACTCTTGGTCAGAGTCTTGAGTTTCTCAAACGGAGGCCCATAGATATGTTCTCAGAGGTTCATGACTCCTTATGGTACGTTTTAATTTTTCTTTTTTGAGACAGAGTCTCCCTCTCTCACCCAGGCTGGAATGCAGTGGTGCAATCTCAGCTCACTGCAACCTCTGTCTCCTGGGTTCAAGCAACTGTCCTGTCTCAGTCTCCAAAATAGCTGGATTACAGGCATGCACCACCACACCCAGATAATTTTTGTATTTTTAGTAGAGTTGAGATTTCACCATGTTGGCCAGGCTGGTCTCAAACTCCTGACTTCAGGTGATTCATCTGCCTTGGCCTCCCAAAGTGCTGGGATTACAGGCGTCAGCCACCTTGCCCAGCTGGTAAGTTTTAATTTTGTGAGTGTTTTCACTTAGTGCATTCATCTAAAAGACACAATGAACATAAACAAATGATCACCCAGAACCACTATGTGATGTCCATGCACAGTTTGTGTTTTCCGTCGGAACAGACATACCTCGTTTTACTGCATCAGCCCCAACCCCGGTCACCATACTGCCCCCTCAGACCCGCCCCTCAACACTGGAGGTGGACGTGACATAGATCAGCGCAGGGGCCCGTGGCCTGGGCCTCCCTCAGTGCCAATGTCAGCAGGAGGGACCTGGGGCAACCCCTGTTGATATGGTTTGGATATTTGTCCCCTCCAAATCTCATGTTGAAATGTGACTTCCAGTGTTGGAGGTGTGCAGAGGGAGGTGTTGGGGTCATGGCGGCGGATCCCTTATGATGACTTAGTGCCTTTCCTATGGTCATGAGTGAGTTCTCGCTCTGTTAGTTCACGCGAGCTGGTTGTTTAAAGGCACCTCCTCCTCTCTCTCTGGCTCCCTCTCTTGACATGTGACACTGGCCTGCTCCCCCTTCACCTCCCACCATAATTGGAAGCTTCATGAGGCCTCACCAGATGCAGATAGGGCCCCGTGCTTCTTGGAAAGCCTGCAGGATCTGAGGTAATTCCTTCATAGCAACACGAAACTAATTCGTGCATGCATCCAGGCTGGGCTGGGACTTCATCCTGTACTTCCCACTGTCTACCCCGGCACAGAGCAATGCTGGGCGCTGGCCCCTCCGGAGCTGTGAATTCCCACAGGTGGCCAACCCAGCTCCATGGCCCACCCAGAGGAGCCCACCAAGCCTCCCTATGCCACCCGTGCACCAGGGACACCCCCCTCCCTGTCACCTACCCCACTGCAGTGCCCAGCCCAGTGGTGCAGGGCAGGAGAGCCAGAGGCATGGGTGGGAGCACAAGAGCTTGTGGGGCTCAGCTCAGCTTTACCAGGGGACAAATGGGCCGTTTCATTTCCCTAAATAGCCTTCCAGGAACACTTCCACACGGGCCATAAAAGAAGGTTTAGAACCAGGAACTTTTAGAGGGGCTTTTATCTCCATGAGTGTCTATTGAGTTTTACACCCCTTCAGGGTATCTGTCGGCTGTGGGCAGAGTGGGAAGAGGCCTCTCATTAAATGCAGGAAGGAAAAAACCACCAGAAGTGCATTGGACTCTTTGCTCTCTGGCTTTCAGGGAGTTCTTGGGAGTTTTAAAACTCAGCTCCCATGGGAAAGCAGGCAGCAGAGAGACGGGCAGCGCCCTCTAGATGTTGATGGTGATCTGTGTCCTAGGACAGCAGCCTGCAGCCTCCCACCTCCCCTACCACCTCTTCCCCCACCCCACCCCCGCCAAGGCCTCCTGGGGGCCACGATTGGCAGGGAAACGGAGCTGACCCACTGGATGAGGCATGCCCAGGCCCACATGTACCCGCAGGCATGCAAGCCCCATAGATGCACACACACACACACACACACACACACACACACACACACACAGATTCACTTGAGGATGCTTGCAGTCACTCCAAGAAGCAGAGTCATCCACAGGGACCTGGAAACACCCCTCCTTCCTTCCTTGAACCTTCTCTTCCCTGGTCGCCGGGTGCACCCGATTCCACCCCCAGACCCTCCTTTCACTCCTCATCTCCCTCCCATCCTCTCTCTCTTCCCGTCCTGGTAGTAAACATGGGCCATTTTCAGAAAAGGTGGCCAGAGGGCAGTGCCATTGCTCCTGGCCCCTCTGGCTACCACCTGCTAAGCATATCTGAAGACAAGCTGCACCAGCCCTCCTGGGACCCAGGCCACTGGATTCCATGGGGCTGGGCCTGATGCCAGTGGATAGGTGAGGGATGGCAGGCCTGAGAGAGAAGGGCAGTTTAGAACCCAGCTCTTGGCTGGGTGCAGTGGCTCACACCTGTTATCCCAGCACTTTGGGAGGCCAAGGCAGGCAGATCACGAGGTCAGGAGTTCAAGACCAGCCTGACCAATATGGTGAAACCCATCTCTACTAAAAATACAAAAATTAGCCAGGCCTGATGGCACGTGCCTGTAATCCCAACTACTCTGGTGGCTGAGGCAGGAGAATCGCTTGAACTTAGGAGGTGCAGAAGTTGCAGTGAGCCAAGATCGTGCCACTGCACTCCAGCCTGGGTTATACAGTAAGACTCTGTCTCAAAAAAAAAAGAAGAACCCAGCTCTCACCTCCCTCCCCTCCAACTCACAGCCAGCCACACCCTCAGGCTCTGGAAGGGAGTGCACCAGCTACACAATGCACTCAGGCCCCCAGGTCCTCACACATTTCCCCACCTACTTCAGACCATCCCCTCCACTGCCATCCGTGTGTTAATGCCCAACTGTGGGCTCCAAGGCCCCTGTGTAGAAGCAAGGACACCAGGCTTAGAGCAGCAGAACCCAGCCACGAGGTCATGCTAGCTCTGCAGGCCACCCGGTCGGCACCTGCCAGAGCCAGGCACAGCAGCACACTCGGGAACACAGGCTGGAGAGCTCTGACTCCAGCTCCTGCATTACCTGCACACCAATTCTAAGCCTTGGTTTCCTCATCTGTACAATGGGAGAGAATCACAGAAGGAAGTCGCTTCTCAGGCCTGTTGTAAGAGCAGGCACCCACGCTTAGGAAGTGCTGGGCACCACGCCTGGCCCACAATTTGGCTCTCAACTCCAACCATTGCCGTCTTGGCTATCATCCTGGCTACCACTTTCCTACCAACACTGCATATCCTACCCAATGTAAACAACCGCCCAGTGACCCGCAGAGAGCCCAGGCTTGCCCAAGAGCCAAGCAATCTGCATTTTCCCACCCACCTGCAGGGACAGGCTGCAAAAGCATCGGCCTACGCTCACCTCCGTAGCCCCCACCCACGGGACTCCAGCAGCATCCATCTGACTCTGGGCCTGGCTGGGCCCCGTCTGTCTGGAAGTCTTACCGGGTTCTTTCCCTCACTCCAAGGCCTCCAGATAACCGTGGAGGCCCAGACAGCCAGAGCCGAGCTCGAGAAATCATTCCGTGCTGACTAGGAAGGACGCTGGCATCCCCGAGTCTATCTCCATCCCGGGACTCAGAAATTTTCCAGAGATACCCTTCGCTCTGCAGGGAAGGCAGGTGCCTGCCAGAAGAGTGTCCACACTCCCTGCCCCCAAAACCCTGCACCCTGAGCCCCCAGCAAACACAGGTTGTAACTTCAAAATCAGGAAACGGAACATTGCTGATTCTCACGGCAGCATTAACTCATTCACTTGCACATATGGGGTACTTGGATCCCAGTAGGTCTTCTATATATATAACTTATTATACAGTAGGTGCAACTTGGGAGAATTAATGTTGCTATAGGAACATTCGGATCAAGGCTGGCTTCCAGAGGGAAGAGAGAAAAAATAAGTTTTCCTCCTCAGTATACTTCTCTGTTTTGAGTTGCAGAGAGGAAGGAGCCGTGTAATCAAGTCAGATGAGGCAAGGAGGGGCTTCCCCTAGTGGTTTGGGGAAGGTGAGAATTCCTGGAAGCTGCTCGCTATGGAGAAAAGACAGAAAAGCTCAGAGCAGGAGCCAAGTGTCCTTGTAGCCAAGAGGAAAGGGACATCGGGGGCCGAATCCCCCAGCCCGGGCCAGCAGCTCCAGGCGCCAAAGCTGGAACATAGCTCTGGGGCGACCTTCCACTGAGAACAGGTTGAAAGCCACCTAAACAACATAATCCCACGTGCTCAATCTCCGAGTCCCACACCCCTACATCTCATTCTTCCCAACTTTCCATCCTTCTCAGCGATAAGGTAAAAGCAAAGGGAAAACTGAGAGTGAGTTTCATGGTCCGCACTGGCTCCTGGACAGACCCACTGTGAAGATCCATCCCTGCCTGAAGGTCTTAAGCAGGCAGCGTATCGGAAGATTGCATCCACCATAGACTGTGTCACTGAGCTCTTACTTCCGAAGCGGTGATTTTGTGTCCACCTGTGAATGCTCCACCTCAATTAAACTATTTGTTGAAAATCTGGGCACTTGGCTGGGTGCGGTGGCTCACGCCTGCAATCTCAGCACTTTGGGATGCTGAGGCGGGTGGATCACGAGGTCAGGAGTTCGAGACCAGCGTGGCCGACATGGTGAAACTTCATCTCTACTAAAAATATAAAAATTAGCCGGGTGTGATGGCAGCTGCCTGTAATCCCAGCTACTCGGGAGGCTAAGGTAGGACGATTGCTTGAAACCAGAAGGCAGAGGTTGCAGTGAGCTGAGGTTGTGCCACTGCACTTCAGCCCGGGCAAAAGAGCAAAACTCCACTCAAAAAAAAAAAATCTGGGCACTTGGCTCTAAACCTCACCTATTAGAGGTGTTTTCCTCATTAGTAAATCTGGACGTGCATAGAATCCCCCCAAGGGCTATGAGATGTGTAATTCTACTATCTCCCTTGCAGTTGACAGGGGTCCTAAATCACCCTGCTCCACTACCTTCCCGACACATCTAGGGGTCTCAGCAGGCCACGGGTGTTGTGATGGTCACAGCACAGCCAGACACGACACCCCACGCACACCCCAAACACACACCCCATGATGACTGCATCCTCCCCAGGCAGCTGGGCTGGCTCCTCTCGGCTGCCTTAACAGTTGGCACTGTGCTGGCCAAGAGGAGATGGCTCAGAACGGGTTGGCTGCAGGAGTGGATTTTCAGCCCAAGATGGCAGCAAAGAGGGAAAGAAAAGATCCACGTTCCTAACACCATTTTCCAGCTCAACATTCACCAGGTGCTACCTTATGCCTGGGGAATCCAGAGATAAATAAGATACTGCCTCTGCTCTCAGGGTGCTCACAGGCTGGAGCAGTGGCTCACGCCTGTCATCCCAGCGCCTAGGAAGGCACAGGTGGGAGGATTCCTTGAGGCCAGGAGTTCAAGACCAGCCTGGGCAACATGATGAGCCCCCCATCCCCCCCCCCACCACCATCTCTACAAAAAAATAAAATTGTTTAAATTAGTCAGGGATGGTGGCTTTGGGTGTCCTCTGGGTGTTACAAATGAGAATTCCAAGCAGAGTCTGATCTGAAAGTCCCAGCTACTGGGAAGGCTGGGGTGGAACTACTGCTTAAACCCAGGAGGTCGAGGAGTGAGCTGTGATTGCTCCATGGCGCTCCAGCCTGGACAACAGAGCCGGACCCTGTCTCTGAAAAAATAAAAGAAAATAAGAAGATGCTCCCAGTCCACCTAGGGGAGGAAGAAGGAGAGGCCTGGGGGTCATGTCTTGCTTCCTGTCTCCCCAGGAACCAAGCCTAGGTAGGGCTGAAATAGGCACCTGCAAATGCCCATGGAAGGACCAATGAGATGGCAGAGTAGCCGAGACCCGCCCAAGGAAAAGTACAAAGTGTCCAAAGGAGCCCGAAGTGATGGGAAATTCATTCTGGACAAGGAGGCATCATCCCACAGGCTGTGGCCCATGCCCTGCCACACAGCCGAGCAAACCCAACATGCAAAGTCCACTGAGAACCGAAGCGTCCTTTGCCATTAGATATTTCAGACACATTGCACACACCGTGACGGGCAAGGGGGCCGCCGCCACGCAGAGCTGCTGTTTTGCATTTCATCTGAAGCTGTGTCTACTTTTAAAAACATATATAACAGTAAAATGGAATCTCTAAGCACTTCCCAGGCCTCTCTGCTCGAACCTGCGTGCCAAACATCCTAACCACTCGGAGGGCAGGCCTGAGTCCTAGCGATTGGGAGGAAACAGAATAGCCCCCTCCTCCAGGAAGGTGAGCAGGGAGGACATCAGCATTCTTCTCCTGCCTGCCTCTCAGATCGGATCGTCTACGCTGTTAAAATAAAGGTGGATTTGCAGCATCCCAGAGTCAACCATTTGCCAAATTTCACGTGACAGACCAGTAAGGGAGATGAGTCTAATACACCCACAGATCCTGGTTACTCTTAGATGGAGGCAGGCAGGTGGTTAAGGGTTATCTGTTTGTTTAATCATCAAAAGCCCAATGGGTCTCCCGGGCATTGCTGAGAGAGACCCTCTCCTAGAGCTCCCAGGCCCCTTAGACCATCCTACACATTTGTCACTCTGCTCTATGCTGGAAATTCTTCTTTGTTCCCTTAGCTCACTTTAACTCAAGTGTGGCGTTTTTAATTCTGTCTGTGGCATGATTTTCAAACTAAGCAGTTGGTGTGCCGACAGCTGGTGTTACAACTGGCCTATTCTCTCCCCCCACACACACACCCCACCCACAAAGAGCCAGCGTGGTAGGTGCACAGCCTCAGAGGAACTCACGCACGTTCCAAACACCCATCTCCTCCACGGGGGTGGTGGAGAGTTGTGGGGGGTGCTTCCGAAATGGGTGAGAGTGCTGAGAAGCTAAGACAGGAACAGCCTCTCACAGCCCTGGGGACATCCTGGAGTGGGGGACAGGACGTACCCGAAAAATACTACGTTCCACTTTCCAACACACCTCCCTGGGGACACAGTTCAGGTCCAAAGCACACTCTGCACTGTCAGGACATCTCCATGCCCCTCACGGGTCAGGTCACAGGCTGTGGCTAAGCACCTGCACCCCTGCAGTGAGTGTGTGTCCTGTGGGTGTTACAAATGAGAATTCCAAGCACAGTCTGATTTGAAAGTCCAATTTCTCTTATTCTTTTCTCTTGTCCTCTGTCTCATCATGGCCCTGAGACTGCTATTCGCCTGACAACCCCAGAAGGGTGAAGGCATTCAATTTCCCGGGGAGTAGGCATTTCCAGAATTCTGCTTAGTTCAGGGTACTCAGAAATGGTCCCTACTCGTGGGAACAAATTTGTGAAGGCAATCCCAGAAAGACCTGGCTTTATAGCACATGGAATTAACTATGTACACTTCCAAGCCACATCCATGCCAATCTGCCAGCCACAGCCTCTCACCTCTGCCACGCCCCCACCTCCTGGCCCATGCCTGTCATTCTGCTCCCCTTACATGCAAACCCTGCTAGCTTTAGAGAGTAACAAACAGAAGTGGTCCAATCCCTGACACACAGGGATGCCAGCTACATCTCAGGCCTCTGGCATTCCTTGACATTGTCTAACTTACCATAGCTGATGGTGCCTTCGTTGTTTTTTCTTTTCTTGGAGGCATTCTTATGGCCCTCATAACTTAACCCATTTATGAAACTAAGCAAATGTTTTACCCAGCTCCTATTCAAGATGGAGTTGCTCTGGTTCAAACACCTCTGACAACATGAAAAGCAAAGTAGACTTGGCAGTAGGTTTTGAAAAGTCTATTATCTTGATGTTCAGAGAGTCTGCTTCTGCAGATTTCTCCAAAGGAAATAGAAATGTGCAAAATTATTTCAAGATCTAGAATGTCAAGTGTATGGTAGACTGGATGAAGAAAATGTGGTACATATATACCATGGGATACTATGCAGTCATGAAAAATGAGATCATGTTCTTTGCAGGAACATGGATGTAGCTGGAGGCCGTTATTCTGAGCAAATGAGGCAGAAACAGAAAAACAAATGCCACACGTTCTCACTTACAAGTGGGAGCTAAAGATGAGAGCACATGGACACACAGAGGGGAACAACACACACAGGACCTCAGTAGGTGGAGGCTGCGAGGAGGGATAGATTTAGAAAAAATAACTAGTGAGTATTAGACTTAATGCCTGGGTGACAAAATAATCTGTACAACAAAACCTCCCTAACACAAGTTTACCTATATAGCAAACCTGCACATGTTCCCCTGAACTTAAAATAAATAAAAGTTAAACTTAAAAAAAAAATAATGTCAATTTTACCATTATTTACTTACAATATTTAACCCTCTAAATCTCCAACAACAAGGCATTAGGTGGGCAAATCGTGTTTCACCCAAAAGTACCTTGAGGGCGGGTACAGTGGCTCACACCTGTAATCCAAGCACGTCAGGAGGCCAAGACAGGCAGCTCACCTGAGGTCAGGGGTTCGAGACCAGCCTGGCCAACATGGTGAAACCCCGTCTCTACTAAAAATACAAAAATTAGCTGGGTGTGGTGGCAGGTGCCTGTAATCCCAGCTACTCAGGAGGCTGAGGCGGGGGAAACACTTGAACCCGGGTGGCAGAGGTTGTGGTGAGCCAAGATCAAACCACTGTACTCCAGCCTGGTTGACAGAGTGAGGCTCTGTCTCCAAAAAACAAACAAACAAACAAGTACCTTGAATTTAAACTCCTCCAGGGCAGGGATTTTTATGTGGGCACCAGTGTATCCCAAATGCCTTCAGGAAATGACCTTCATTAAATATTATTGGATTGGCCAGGCAGTAGTTAACGCCCATAATCCTGGCACTTTGAGAAGCCAAGACAGGCAGATTGCTTGAGTCCAAGAGTTTGAGAGCAGGGGCAACATAGCAAGACCCCCATCTCTACTTAAAAAAAAAAAAATAGCCAGGCACGGTGATGTGCACCTATAGTCCCAGCTACCCAGGAGGCTGAGGTGGGGGGATCACTGGAGCCCAGGAGATTGAGGCTGCAGTGAGCCATGATTGCACCACTGCACTCCAGCCAGGGTGACAGAGTGAGAGCTCATCTCAAAAAAAAAAAAATCAATCTATCAGATTGATTCAACCTTAATGATGAAACACCCAGCACCATGGAAAATCATGACATGAGAAAATGTTCACAATACAGTAAGTGAAAAAAAAGGAACAGATTGTAAGACTCTATGCACATCTTAACCACAGTTTTGTTTAAAGGAAAAGAAATATATGTATCTTTGCATATTAAAAGACTAAAGCAAAGTAAACCAAAACATTAGCAAAGGCTATTTCTGGTGAATGAGATCTCAGGAATTTTTCTCTCTTCTTTCTTTCCCTTTCATTTCTTTTGTATTTCCGTGTGTGTGTATGTGTGTGTGTGTGTGTGTGTGTGTGTGTGTATGTGTGTGTGTGTGTGTGTGATATAGAGTATTCCAAATTTTCTACAAATAACATGTATTCCTTTTTCAAACAGAAAATAAGACAGTAAGTGAGGCCAAACATGATGGCTCACGCCTGTAATCCCAGCACTTTGGAAGGCTGAGATGAGCGGATCATTTGAGGTGAGGAGTTCGAGACCAGCCTGGCCAACATGGTGAAACTCTGTCTCTACTAAAAATACAACAATTAGTTGGACATGGTGGCGGGCACCTGTAATCCCACCTGCTCAGGAGGCTGAGGCAGGAGAATCGCTTAAACCTGGAAGTGGAGGTTGTAGTGAGCCGAGATCACACCACTGCATTCCAGCCTGAGTGACAGAGCGAGACTCCACCAAGAAAGAAAAGAAAAAAAAGAGGAAGGAAGGAAGGAAGAAGAAAGGAAGAAGGAAGGAAGGAAGGAAGGAAAGAAGGAAGGAAGGAAGGCAGTAAAGTAGGAATTCATGCAGAGTTATGGTGATTTCTGAAGCAATAATGGAGTTGGCAGGGAATTCCAGGGAACGACCTGCTCATTGGCCAACATCAACTCCCAGCAATTCAGCAGATTCTCTGACTACAGTCAAAATGGCCCCTTCAGGATCTTATGCATAAACCGGCACCACTTGTCCTCTTGTTTACTGAATATTTTTCCTTAAATTGACGCTTTTTATTTAAAGACATTTCTTTAGGAGGAATCTTGATCACGACCATAAAGGGAAATCAGTATCACTTGTCATAAATAAAATGAAACTGTACAATAGATTTCATTTCTTTAAGTGGCCTTATTTAGCTCTAGCTGAATACTGTTGCCTCCAGAAGGTTCTGAGCCAGAGGCCTGCTCGCTCTTTTGTCACAAAGGGAGGTTAGCAAATGTAAGAGAGGTGGGCGTTAAAGACATATTTGCAACACATAAGCTTTTCTTCTGACATTGTCAGAAGGCTTGAGAGTGCATTGAAGGAGGAATGACATGTTGAAGGGACATCATTGTCTGGGGTAATACCAGAGGTTCATTGTCCAGTGGCCACAGAAAACTAGGACTCAGATACACCAGAGTGGGGTTAAGAGAGGAAGTTTGATAGGCAAAAGAAAGAGAAGAGCTCTCTGCAAACACAGAGGGATCCGGGAGAAAGTGGTTGCTGCTTCAGTGGTGAAATGCAGGAGGTTTGACAGATGAGCTAGAGGAGGTGGTGTTTGATTTACATAGGGCACAAAGGATTGGTCAGACCAGGTGTGTCATTTGCATAAGGTGTGAAGAAGCTGGCCGCCCCTCCCTAATCTTTTATTATGCAGATGGTTCTCTATCTGGCCGGCACCCTGTTGCCTGGTTTTTTTTTTTTTTCTTTCTTTCAATGGAGTCTTGTTCTGTTGCCCAGGCTGGAGTGCAATGGCAAGATCTCAGCTCACTGCAACCCAACCTCCATCACCCTAGTTTAAGCAATTCTCCTGCCTTGCCCTCCTAAGAAGCTGGGATTACAGGTATATGCCACCACATCCAGCTAATTTCTATGTATTTCTACATATGTCTATGTAGAGACTAAAAGGGTTTCATCATGTTGACCAGGCTGGTCTCAAACTTCTGACCTCAATGATCCACCCGCCGCAGCCTCCCAAAGTACTGGGATTACAGGCATGAACCACCGCACCCAGCCAACCTGGTTCTTTACTGTACATGTGGTGACAAAGAAAAGGGAAAATGGAGCCTCGTGTGGCACATACCTGCCTTCCAGGTAGCCCTTTTCTATTGGCACAGTTGCCAGCAATTTCTGTACAAGCTTCTAACTTGCTTATCTATGTTTGCAGCTTGATTTTTCAAGCTACTCTTTGTTGGTTTGGAGGCTGCTTTTCATTGAAAGGGAAGCCTTGCTGAGGGCTCCTTTACCCTCACTATCTACCCAACTAATTTCTTTTCCATTTGATTCCATGTCATTTATTTCCATGTTCCTGTAGTACCCACAAGCACTTCTCAGGCTACCAGTGGTAGGCATCCCACACTCCAGGACTCACTGGGTCTCACCGCTGAGCCTAAATGAAGCCCTGGAGTGCACCAGCCTCTGCCATGCTGGGGCTCCGCCATCCCCCTCTGCACTGTCCTATACATAGACCCCTACTATCAGAGGCGTGTGAACCACAGCAATTCCATCTTGAATGGGAGCTGGGTAAAATGAGGCTGAGACCTACTGGGCTGCATTCCCAGACAGTCAAGGCATTTTAAGCCACAGGATGAGATAGAAGGTCGGCACAAGATACAGGTCATAGAGATCTTGCTGATAAAACAGGTTGCAGTAAAGAAGCTGGCTAAATCCCACCAAAACCGAGATGGCCACGGGAATGACCTCTGGTCATCCTCACTGCTACACTCCCACAAGTGCCATGACAGTTTACAAATTCCATGGCAATGCCAGGAAGTTACCCTATGATCTAAAATTGGGAGGCATGAATGATCCACCCCTTGTCTAGCATATCACCAAGAAATAACCATAACAACGGGCACCCAGCCACCCACAGGGCTGCTCTTCTATGAAGTAGCCATTCTTTATTCCTTTACTTTCCTAATAACTTGCTTTCACTTTATAGACTCACCCTGAATGCTTTCTTGTGTGAAATCCAAGAACCCTCTCTTGGGGTCTGGATCAGGACCCTTTTCCTGTAACATGGCCACCCTTGGGTTCCAGGTGTAGGACAGTGCAGCGGGGAACAGTGAGAAGCCCAGAGACTGAAGGGTTACACTGACCCCACACGTCACTCTTAGACCTTAAAGAGTTCTGTTCTCCCACCCCAGGGAAGAAACATAGTTGAGAGAGGCAGCGAGCCCTGCTCTCTCTAGCCTCGTAAGGGTGTGAGATGTGAGCTTCTGGGTTGCTGGACAGGAGGAACTGGAGTGAATGATTTGCAGTCATGTTTGCCAGTTACAGAACCAGGAAAAATGATCCTTTCCTTCCTTGGGCACGATCAAGTGAACTGCACCAGCTCCATTAGCGCTGGAAGCATCCATATGAAATTATGGGACTTATGATGGCTTTGTCTGGGAAACTGTTCATTTCTGATCGGAAGTTCTATTACACATGAATTTAATCCTAAACAGTGTTACCAACAACCCCAAATGATTTACATTTTAAGCAGTCTTCTTTCATTATCTCATACCTTGTCGGGGAGCAAAAGATGGATTTTTATGGGCTTCTAGGATGAGAAATGATTAATGCCCCTAAATGGGCGTCTGTCTCTACTCCAGCCATTCTGACAAGGGGTCCCATTCCTCAGCTCTGCTTCAGTGGGCATATTTGAGAGCTGAGATCAAAGAAAGGGCATGGAGAAGGAACATTACAAACTTTGCTTAAGTCGGATCTAAATAGGGTAAACATTTCCAGTTAGGGCATTGAACACCCTTTGGTACCTAACACTGTCTTTCATCCAGAAAGAGAGCAAAAAGAGAGAGACAAAGAGAAAGATTGTCCACTAATAAAGCCAAAGGCTGTAGCAAAAACTTGAAAATGTATGAGAAGGCAGAGCGCAGTCGCTCACGCCTGTAATCCCAGCACTTTGGGAGGCCAAAGCAGGCGGATCACCTGATGTCAGGAGTTCGAGACCAGCCTGGCCAACAGCGTGAAACCCCGTCTCTGCTAAAAATACAAAAAATTAGCCGAGTGTGATGGCGGGCGCCTGTAATCCCAGCTACTTGGGAGGCTAAGGCAGGAGAGTCACTCAAACCCAGGAGGTGAAGGTTGCATTGAGCTGAGATAGCGCCACTGCACTCCAGCCTGCGTGACAAAGCAAGACTCCATCTCAAAAAAAAGAAAGAAAAGAAAATATATAAGAAACAATTTGAGTTTAATCTTTCAGAGTTAGGGAGAGATAGGACACTGCCCTCCAGATGGACGCAAATCTGGAACATTGTCGCCCATACTGATGCTGTAACGAGGCTACCTCACAGGTAGAAGAAGTTGATACACACCAACTCTCCCACCTACTTTACCTCTGCCTTTGGGATCATTCTTTCCAGGGGGCACCTGGACAACCAACCAGCTCAGAAACACCGTGAGGTTAAGGTTGTTGGATAAACTGCTACAAGGACACTTTTCTGGAAACTTCTGTTCACGCACCAGAATCAGATGGGACATTCCTTGAGAGACAGATTCTCTTCTCCAGTTCCCTGCAATGAATTCCTTCCCTTCCTCCCATCAAAGCAAGGGGCATCTGTTTGAGGATCATGGCCTGAGTGAGACCTTACCATTGAATGGTTGGGTGAGAGGCTGAGTCACTGGGAAGAAAACTCGGAGTGAGTTGTGTCTGAGACTTCCCCACAGAGAGGGGTCACTTTTAGACTCCATCCAAATCATAGTCCAAGTTCCCAGCCCAAAAGCTAAAAAAGTAAACAAGATGCAAGAAATTCAGATGCTCTGATTTTCAGATTGTAGAAAATATGCAAAAACAGCCTCAGAAAGAAAATCATCTTTGTAGCGAAAGAACCCCTGACATCCTCTAGGATTCTGTGGCTTGGGCGGCCTCAGAAGAATTGCCCAAAAATTACCAACAGCAAGTCGAGGAACCAGAAAGCAAATTGAGCTGCAGAATGTGAACTGCCTCCACTCAGAGAAGAGGAGGGTCATGTCCTTGAAGCAGGGCCCACAGTTACCCTGAGCCCCTAGAACACTCCTCCCTCCCCCTACAGTTCATGGTATCTTTAGAATCAAGGCTACAAACTGCATGAATAGCGAGTAATTCAATTAACTCTATAGTCTGTGATGAAAAAAAGGGCCATTTTGCTAGCTCTAGCGGAGCACTAGTTTAACCCTGGTGCTCAGGAAATTCCCAGGCCAGACAGCATATTAAACCAGCTCTTCAACTTAAGAACAATTACTGTCATTTATCAGCCTGAATAGCAATAATGCACAAATCGACACCTTTCAGGAGGCAAAAAGCTAGCGAGGTGTAATGATATGCAAAGCCACAGCACTCTACATTTTGAACTGTCTCCATCCCATCAATACATCTCCTACTACCTACAATTTATCAATACAAATGTGGTGCCCAATGAAGGCAAGACCAAGAAGATAAATATGAACAGGGTGAGGGGAGAAAAAGGCTCAGGAATGTTTGAATTTTAAAATGATGAAGTGCAGATCACATTCTCAAGGCATTTTACATGCAATGACCCGATCACATCAAGTCCTCTCCTGAAAGAAGAAAGAGAATAAGGGATTTTTCTACACAAAGGTTGCAGGCACATGCAGCTCTCATTTCTCTTCCATTACCCAGATCATGTCTTCATGTGGAAGTGTGTGATTCTTTAGGTCTCTGATAACAGTAAATAAAGATATTATTGCTCATCATAGTGATGAATTTCATAGATCCTTTTTCCTAATTACTTTCACATCTATCCTTTTTGATTTTAATTTATTTTTTTGTTTTGAGGCGGAGCCTTGCTCTGTTGCCCAGACTGGAGTACCGTGGCTCAATCTCGGGTCACTGAAACCTCCACCTCCCCGGTTCAAACAATTCTCCTGCCTCAGCCTCCTGAGTGGCTTGGACTATAGGCACACACCACCACATATGGCTAATTTTTATATTTTTTAGTAGAGATGGGGTTTCACCATGTTGGCCAGGCTGGTCTTGAACTCCTGACTACAAGTCATCTGCCTTCCTTGGCCTCTCAAAGTGCTGGGATTACAGGAGTGTTATTTTTGTTGTATAATATCTTCAAGAGGTAAGATAAATATTATGATACCTATTTTGAAAGAAGGGGAAACTGAGGTATGCTGTGATTGAGATATTCTCTACATTAGTCAGACACTGGCAAAGCAAGGGTTAGAAACTGGGTCCAACTCCCAGCCTGCCCCTCCAAAGTCACAGCACACCCAGGGCAAAACAAAGACTTCCCAGAAGTGCTCATGAGGATGCAGGAACTGCAGTACAGGTGGCACAGGTGGGAGTAGCAGCCGCAGAGGTGGGGAGGAGCAGAGACAAACAATTTCACATTTGAGGCCGGGCGCGGTGACTCACGCCTATCATCCCAGCCCTTTGGGAGGCCAAGGTAGGCAGATCACTTGAGGTCAGGAGTTCAAGACCAGACTGGCCAATGTGGTGAAACCCCATCTCAACTAAACCTACAAAAATTACCCAGGCGTGGTGGCGGGTGCCTATAGTCCCAGCTACTCAGGAGGCTGAGGCAGGGGAGTCAGTTGAACCTGGGAGGTGGAGGTTGCCGTGAGCTGAGATCACGCCATTGCACACCAGCCTGAGCCACAGAGGGAGACTCCATCTCAAAAAAATAACAAACAAACCAAAACAAAACGAAGCAAAATTTCACATTTCAAAACCAGATGAATAGAATTTCAAGTCTGCAGCTCACACAGACTGAGCTCCTACTGTGCGCCAGGTGCTGAAGGAGGCAAAGACAATGCCAGCCCAGACCCGGGCCCTGCCTGTGGTCCTCCCCTCCCACATACCCAGCCCTCCCCAACACACACTGACATTTTGCTTAGCAGCATGGTTTAGCCGGATAGAATACATTCACTTTCTGTGGAGGGAAGCCAAGGAGGGTGGTACCCAAAGCAGGAAACATTCCTCCAAAGGCAACAGGGGCAGGGCATCCCATGGGAGCTCTTAATGCAAGTCAGGCAAACAAGGACCTCCCAGCTGGTGCCTCAGGGAGCCCCAGGGGTTGTTTACCACTGCAGTCATTTTTATCCTTCACCTTCCAATCATTTCGCAGACCCACTCAGGCCCTCCCAGCCATTTCATCATAGACGCTCATCATCTCAGCCCAGGAATTTTGTTTTTGTTTTTGTTTTTTGAGACAGAGTCTCACTCTGTCGCCCAGGCTGGAATGCAGTGGTGTGATCTTGGCTCACGGCAGCCTCCGTCTCCTGGGTTCAAGCGATTCTCCTGCCTCAGGATTCTCCTGCCTCAGTCTCCCGAGTAGCTGGGATTACAGTCACGTGCCACCACGCCCAGCTAATTTTGTATTTTTAGTAGAGAACAGGTTTCATCATGTTTGCCAGGCTGGTCTCAAACTCCTGATCTCAGATGATCCACCCACTTCGGCCTCCCAAAGTGCTGGGATTACAGGTGTGAGCCGCCCCATGCCCAGCCCTCAGCCCAGGAATTTTGAAATGGCCTCTAACTCTAGCATGCAAACTCATGTCCTCTCAATAAGCAGTATTTTCAACTTAATTGAAAAGGAAAATAGTGATTGGTGGTAAATGTAAAGGATTTGTTTGCTTCTATGTTTCTTTGGAAGATTAGCTGTTTTTTAAAAAAAAATTATGCTTATCTTTGTTTCTTAAAGTAATATCTACCTAATTTATTTATTTTCTTTCTCTATTTTTTTTTTTTTTTTCCAGAGACAGGCTTTAGTGCAGTGGCATGATCATAGCTCACTGTAGCCTCAAACTCCAAGGCTCAAGCGATTCTCTCACCTCAGCCTCCTCAATAGCTGGGACTACATGTGCATGCCACCATCCCTGGCTAATTTTTTTAATAGATAAAAGGCCTCACTATGTCCCCACGATGGTCTCAAACTCCTAGACTCAAGCAATCCTCCCACCTTGGTCTCCCAAATTGTTGGGAATACAGACATGAGCCACCACACCTGGCGCCTACCTAATTTTAAATCACAAGCAATACACAGACACATACCTGCACGCACACACACACACACACACACGAAATGATCATATTTTCTAAAAGCACTAAGATAATCATTTGGCAAATTACATTCCATGTCTTAATTTTTCAATGGGTAAATGAAAGCCCTAAACAGATTCTTATTTTCTGACATCAAACAAGAATGTGAGTGCATTTACAAGAAAGTACACCTTGCTCTTACTATTAAATTAGAATACCTCTCTTCTTTTCTAAAATTTGACTGCTGTACAATAAATACATAAATCAAAGAGACATAGGATCCAGACGCCAATTGGCAGACGGCGCTATGAAATAAGCACCAGGACACAGGCATGTGGAAGTGTTACAACCTGTTCCAATCTGCTCCCTGTTCCCCCTTAAAACAAAAGAGGAAGAGAGTCCAAACCCTCACACACACACACACACAAACACACACACAAACACACACACACAGAGCAAAGCAAAGTTTAGGAGGTTTAAATAGAGCCTAAGCTGCTAAGAAGAAGAGCCACCGAACTGCTTAGGACCTGGGTTTCTCACTCTTGCCACTGAGCTGCAATATTTGCCACATCTTGCCGAGAGAAGATGGTATGAACCTGTCATGCAACTGCTGAGAAGTTTGGAAAACCCTGGGGTTTTGCCAGTATTGTTATCATCCTCGTCATCACTGCAATCAGGCCAGAGGAATTTTCCAAACCCCTGAGCTTGGGGTCTTTCCCAACAGCCATGGGAGGGTGGCCATTAGAATTACCTCCATCATTCATATGATGACATCCATTTAGAGAGACAGGAGAGACAGAAAATAGGTGGGTGTCACAATTAGGACGCTTTTGGTTGCAAGCAACAGAAAGTCCAACCTGAAAAGGGTGGAGGCAAAAGAGAAGATATGGGCTCATGTATGTGAAAAGTCCAGAGTGAACTGGCTTTGGGCAGGAATCAGTCAGAAACCTGCCATTCCCAGCCCTTCCTACTCTGCTTCCTGGGGTAACCCTCCTGCCCAGCATAACACTTGGACCAGCAGAAAATGAGTTCAAACCAAAGCTCAGAACTGACACTGATTGGCCAAGACTGCATTGACTTGGGTCATGTGTTCATGCCTGAGCCAATCACTGCAGCCACAGAGATGGAATGTAGTGGTTGGCTTAAACTAGGTCGCATGCCCCTGTCTGCAGCAGGAAGGCAAGCTCTTCACCAAAGCATGTGGGCAGAGAGAAGTGATGTGTGAGCTCCAGGTGGCAAAACCAGGAGGAGTGGGTGCTAGGAGGTCAAATGCAACAAATGCCCACTTCAAGATGTCATCTTTGGTCAAACCAAAAATCTCTAATTCTGTCGGCCAAGGTACCATACCTAGAGTTCACTCACGATTTGAGTAGAGAATATAGCCGCTTACTTGTATTGAATGTCCTGTACCTTCTGCATCTAGACTGAATATGGCTCCTGCATCACCAAAATCTGATAGATTCACAAAAAGGACTCCTGAAGAGGAGTTTTGCATCCACCAGTGTCCAGGATTTTAATAGCTGCCACTCTTGAGCTATGAAACTCAAGCCAGAAGATTAAACACTCCCTGGCCAAGAACTAAACAAGTTAGGTGAACTGCAGGACCCATCACTTGCACTTTATATATATATTTTTTAATTTAATTAAGATTATAGGTCAGATTAAGTAATTGCTTTCTATAAGAGATAGATAAACACAGACACACTTGTACCAAGATGGTTTAAAGAAACCACTTAGTTTCGACTTCAAGACATTCTTTTTTTCATCCATTAAACTGTATTTGCTGAAATATAACATATCTATGGGCAAATGCATAAATTGTAAGTGTACACCTCAATTCTTATCCCAACATAAACATATTCAAGTAACTGTTACTGAGGTCAAGAAATGGAACATTACTGGTGCCCCCAGAAACTCCTTTGGGACCCTCCTCCCGATCAGTATCCTCCCCTTTCCACCCAAAGATAACTACTGTCCTGACTTCTAATGACGTAGATGAATTTTGCCTATTTTTGGAACTTTATATAAATGGAATTACACAGCGTGCACTCTTATGCCTGGATTCCTTCTTTCAAAGGAAAGTCACCCAAGTTGTTACATGTATAGCTCATTCATTGTTCTTGCTGTTTAATCATTTCTTATGTGAATATTCTGCAATCTGCTTATGCAATCTATTCGGAATTATCATTTGGGCTATGGCTGTGAACATTCTGATGCATATACAGATATTTCTGTTTCTGTGTAGGTGGGGAACTGATGCAGGTTCACCTTTGGTAAATAAAGGCAAATAGTCTTCTAAAGAGTATACACCAATTTATGCTCCTAGCAGCAGTAAGACCTTCCTGAACACCGTTTACCATTAGTTACTACTGCCTTGACCAGTGCCACTCTGTTTCTAACTGTGACCCCACTAACAGAGGCTATGTGTAGAGCATGGGAAGCATCCAGAGCTCAGTTTAAATCCTGGCTGTGCCACTTACTAGCTGTGAGTGTTCCTTTGGAGAATTTCACTTAGCCTCAGATTCCTGATCTGTGAAGGGCCTGTAACCATCATGTTCTTGTAAGAATCAAATCTGATTTTATAAACCCAAGTGCTTTGCAAACTGTTAAACTACATATCCATGTTAGGAATTAGAAGGAAACTGTGGGTCCCTGAGGCCAGTATTATAGTCACCAAGTGTTAAGATAGAATTCTCCCCACAGTATTGGAAAGGTAGACCACAGCAAGTTAGAAAGACCTGGATTACTATATTACCTTTGAGGAGTCACTCCGTCTCTCTGATCCTTATTTTTTTTTTAACTGTTTCCATGAAATTGGGGCAGCAAGGCCTCCCTGAGAAGATTGTGAAGATAAAAAGAGGTAATGTATCAGAAAAGAGGGAGAGCAAGATTGAGAGAAAAAGAGAGCGGAAGAGAATTTAAGTGTTGATTCAAGTGCCTACAAGTGCTCAAGGAATGATGGTCATTATTAGTAAAAGTCTAGAAAATATGGGAGAAAATCTGGTTCTGTTCATCCTTTTCATTGATACTCTCATCTTTCATGATGAAAGTGGGTTACATGCAAAATTATCAATTGATAAAATTTGGCTTTTCTGTCTCAAGACTCTTTTTTTTTTTCTTTCTGCCTGTTTCACCCATTTAAAGATTCAGCATACCCAGGCTCTCTTAAGAATCACCTCCTTAGGAAAAGCTTACTATCAGGACTGGCATGGTGGCACACGCCTGTAGTCCCAACACTTTGGGAAGCCAAGGCGGGCAGTTCGCTTGAGCTCAGGAATTCAAGACCAGCCTGGGCAACATGATAAAACCCTCACTCTACAAATACAAAAAAAAAAAAAAAACCAGCCAGGCACAGTAGTGCATGTGTGTAGTCCTGGCTAGTTGGGAGGCAAAGGTGAGAGGATCATTTCAGCCCAGAAAGTCAAGGCTGCAGTGAGCCATGAACCACCACTGCACTCCAGCCTGGGCAACAGAGTAAGATCCTGTCTCAAAAAAGAGAGAGAAAAAAAGCTTGTTATCAGGAAAATGTGAAATATCAGCATTCCATAAGACAGTCCCAGAATATCAGAGCTAGAAGGTACCTGAGGGCATACAACCCATTCAATTCATTGCACAGAGAGTGAAGCTGTGACCAGAAATCTAAGGTAACACCACTGGTTAGTGGCAGACCCAGGTCTAGGGCCCAGCTCTCCTGACAACCAGCCTAGGGCTTATTCTTTAGTAGCTTAATACCAATGTTAATCTGTATCTCCAGCGTAAATAAAATAATTGGTTCTTTCTTAAAGACCTTTCAAGCATTAGAGAAAGAGTTAAATCACATGCAATCAACCCCTAAATTAAATAGGCCCTGCTAAAATTTAACACACAGACAGACAAAAACCATCAGTGTTTATATTTTAAATAACATTTTCTCTTTTAAAAAATTGGAGAACTGCTTCTAGCCATGACAAAGTAACTGATATGAGACTTGCCTTCCTGCCAAAAATAACTATAAAACTAGACAAATATATGAGGCAACTATTTTCAGACACTGAACAACGGACAGTGCAGGACTGTAATTTTAAGAAAAGGCATACACATGAGGTGAGCCCCATTGTGTATCAAGCTTTCTGGAAGGAGGCACCTTTCCGCCAAGACACCAAGAGAAGGAGTACAAATGGAGCAATAGTGGCACTGAGCTGAGGAGGTGGATATTGGAGTCCTACCCTGTTGAAGTGGCTGGATTTTATGAAGCAGAATAACCGAGAATAGTGATCTTCACAAATAACATGGAGCTTTGGCTGAGGGCACAGAAGTGCATGCAGAGTGATATTCCAGGAAGCCTAGCAGACGTCTCCTACTACAGAGCTGTGAATGGTATGGTGATACCAGAGATCATGTGCTGCTAAAAAGCACTCAAATTTTGGCTAAGTCAGGGTAGAGAAAGTTTACTGAGTGCCCCAAGCCTCCAGTTGAGATCTCAAAAAGGCCATGCCTTTAGGTTAAGGACCATGGTCCTAAGTGAAGCCAACACCTTAAGACTCAACTCAAAATTCAAGTAGATCTGAACAACAAATTAAGCCAACCTTAACAGACAGAAAGGATCTAATATTTGTTACTGATAGAACAAACATTAAAACTCTTTAAAGAGATATAGGACATAATTTGGAATCTCTGCCATGCATGATTCACAATGTCTGCTATGCGGTCAGAAATTACTAGACTTGAAAAGGAACATCAAAATATGATCCATAATTTTTTTAAAGCATTCAGTAGAAAATGACCCCAAGAATCACTCATATTGAAATTAGCAGGAAGAGCCTTTCAAACAACTACATAAAAACGTGTTCAAGGACTTAAAAAAAAGATAACCATAATGAGTAAACAGCAGAGATATTTAAAAAAAAAAAAAAAACTTTTATAAGAACCAAATGGAAATTCTGAAGCTGAACAGCACAATGCCTAAAATGAAAGTTCTGCATAAACTTAATATAAAATTAGAGACTACAAATGAAAGTTAATGAACTTAAAGACAAATTAAGCCAAAGAACACAGACAAAAATATTGAGGGGGGGTGGGTGGCATGGAAATAAACAGAGATTTGGGGACTTATAGGGAAAATACAAGCAACCAAATGGATATGTAATTGGAGGCCCAGAAGGAAAGGAAAGAAAGAAGATAGAAAAATATGTGAAGGACTAACAACTACATTTATATAAATTTTGTGAAAAATATCAATTTATAGAGCCAAGAAGGTCAACTAGCCCCAAATGACACAAATGCCAAGAGAACTACACCTAGATCACATCAATGTCAAACTGCTGAAAACCAAAGATAAAGGAATGTCTGGGTGCATGATTACACCTGTAATCTCAGCACTTTAGGAAGCTAAGGCAGGCAGATTGCTTGAGCCCAGGAGTTTGAGACCAACCTGAGCAACATGTGAAATCCCGTCTCCACAAAAAAAAAATATATATATATATATAAATTAGCTAGGTGTGGTGGTTTGCACTTGTGGTCCCAGCTAGTTTGGAGGCTGAGGTGGGAGGATCGTTTGAGCCTAGGAGGTTGAGGCTGCAATGAACCATGACTGTGCTACTGTACCCCAGCCTGGGCACTGGAGTTAGACCCTATCTCAAAAAATAAAAATAAAGAAACAATCTTAAAAGCAGCCAATTAATAAAGGCTCATAGCTTACAGAACAGTGATATTAATGACAGCTGACTTACCAGATTGAAATTTAGATCTATAAGAAGGAATGAACAACCATAGAATGGTAAATATGTGGATAAATATAAAAGAATATTTTTCCTCTCTTAATTTTTTAGTAAGAAAAACTAATCAAAAATAGTAACACAGTCTCATAGGGTTTATTAAATATTACTAAAAAATATGACATCTGAAGCACAAAGGATGGTTCAGTCAATGAATTTTTCTGCTGGAAGGATCTTACGCTTTACATGAAGTGGTACAGTATTAACTCAGAATAGACCATGGTGAGTTAAGAATGCACATCGCAATTCCTAGAACAGCCACCTAAAAAAAAAGATACAAAGAGGTAGAGCTCTTTGCAATAAAATATATAAAAAGATGGATTAAAATGAAACCAGAGAACAATAATGCAAAAGTATATCCAGAAAAGGAAGAACAGATAACTGCAAATCAGATGCAATAACTAGAAAATAAATTGCGATATGGTAGACTTGTAGATAATCAATCGCTAAATTAAATACAATGGACTAAACTCTCCAATCAAAAAGCACAGATTGCCAGATGGGATTCAGCAAGCTATGTCCAACTATATGCTGTCTACAAGAGACATTTTAAATGAAAATAAATAGGTTAAATGTAAAAGGATGAAAAAAAAGACAATAAGCAACAAAAAATCTACTTGACTATATTAATATCAGACAGACTTCAGAACACAGAATATAAACACAGGTAAAGAAGGACATTTTACAGCAATTGTGATTTCATAGTGGAAAAAAAGATAATTTATCAGGAAAACATAACAACTCAAAATATGTATACAATAAATAACAAAGCTTCAAAATATGTGAAGCAAGACCAAACAAAACTGAAGGGAAAAAATACTAATTCATAATTGTTATTGGAGATTTTAACACCTGTCTCTTGGTAATTGATAGAACAATTAGACAATAATAAATATATAGAGAGAATATTTGAAGAACATTATCAATGAATGTGACCTAACTGACATTTTTAGAACACTGTACCCAACAATTGTAAAATGCACATTAAGTGTGCCTCAAATGTTCACCAAGAAAAATCATACTTGGGGTCAAATTGAAGTCTCAATAAATTTTAAAATATTGAAATTTTAAAGAGTAAAATTTCACCACAATTAAAAAGTTGCAAATATGTATAAATTTACAACATGCTCCTAAATAATGCATGGGTTAAAGAAGTTACAAAAAAAAACCTTGCAAAATATTTAAACTAAATGATAATGTGTTCTTACACAGCATATGAAAGTTTGTGGGATGCTGCTAGAGCAGTAATTAGAGAGAATTTATAGCTTTTAATGGGTTATGTTAGAAAAGAAGAAAGTTTTAAAATCAACAATTAATGTTTCCATCTTAAGAAGCTGGGAAAAGCAAATTAAGTTTAACCCAATGTAAGTATAAGAAAGGCAATAATAATGATGAGTATCGATGAAGGTAAAAGATAGATAAACAATTAAGAAAATTAGCAAAACCACAAGTGTCTTTGAAAAAAAATAACAAAGTTGATAAATCAGAAGAAAAACTAAGAAAAAAGAAAGTAAACACAAATTTTCAGTATCAGAAATGAAAAGGAGGACATCACTACAGATTCTACACATGCTAGAAGGATAACAAGGTGAGATGACAAACAACTTAATTCCAGTATATTTGACAGTGTATATGAAATGGACAGATTGACTGAAGATTTTGATTCTTCAAAATGAATATTAGAAGAAATAGAAAATCTGGAAAAGTATTAATTCAATTAAAGAAGTTGAATTTGTAATCAAAAACAAACTTGAGGACTAAGTGGTTTCACTGGTGAATTCTATTGGATGTTTAAGAAAAGAATAATCTCAGCCTTACACAAACTCGCTCAGAATATAGAGGATGAGAGAACATTCCTTCGCAAGTTTTATAAGGATAGAAGAATACTGATTCCAAACCTTACAAAGAAATTACAAGAAAGGAAAATTACCAACCAATATTCCTTATGAACACAGGCACAAAAATTGTCACAAAATATTAGCAAATAAAATTTTGTAATATAAAAAGAGAATAATATAAATAATATAAAAGAGAATAATACATCATGACCAAATAGAGCTTTTCACAGAATAGCTCTATTCTATTTATATTATTTGTATTACCCATACTATAAATAATATAAAAGAGAATAATACATCATGACCAAATAGAGCTTTTCACAGAATTTCAGGTTGTTTCAACAATCATAAATAAACCAGTGTAATGCAGAAATGTATTAACAGAAAAAGGGAAAGAAAAAATAATCTGACTAGTTACCAAAAATAGAACTATCAAGATTCGACATCCATTTGTAGAAGAAAAAAATTTTAACTTGAAAAACAAAAGAACTTCATTCATCTGATAAAGGACTTCTGATAAATCTACAACCAATATTATGCTTAAGGGTAAAATACTAAATATGTTCCCCTAAAGATTAGAAACAAGGCAAAGAAGTTCTCTCCCACCATGTCTATTCAACATTGTCCTGGAGATACTAGCCAGTGCATTAAGAAAGAGAAAAAGCCCAGATCAAAAAAAAGAAGTATAATTGTATTCATTTACAGATAGTATAGTGGTTTATATAGAAGACCCTAAGGAATCTATATAGAAATTGCTAGAACATCAGTAAATTTAGCAAGGTTGCAAGGTAACTCAGGATACAAAAATAAATAGTATATCTGAATACTGGCAGTAGCAAACAATTGGAAATGAAGTTTAAATAATTTCAGTAATATTTTACATTTTTGCATTAAAAATATAAAACATTTAAAAATACATTAACAAAGTAAGTGCAAGATCCTTGATGTTTGTGTTGCTATGGCTGTGTCCATTTTACCTCACACTCAATTTTAAACGATTGCAGAACCAAAGCAAATGATTTGCAGTAGGCTTGGAGTTGAAAGACTTGATTTGTGTACTGAAGCTATGCTCTATCGTTGGGTTTACACTGACTAGCCGGGTGACCTTGGGCAAGCTACAGCCAATTACCTTGAAGTTCCTTGGGCAAGGTATCCCACTATGCCTCATTTTTCCCATCTGTAAAATAAGGACAATAACAGGATCATGGGGTGGGGTGAGGATTAAATGAGTTAATATGTGGGAAGGATGTATAATAGAATGGTGTCTGCAACACAGTAAGTGCTATTTAAATGTTTGTTAAATAAATTGTAAACATTACCTAAATTGTTTTCATGGACTTCAGAAGGAGGATGTGACTTACCGTGAGAAAATTAGTTGAAGAAGCCAAAACTTGTATATATCACTTTAAATACACCACTCCTGTGAATATTTTTAATTCAGCTAAGGGGTAAACTATATAGACATGCGCACAAGGTTGCTTTTAGCTTAGTCAACAAGAGCAGAAGCTTCCAGATGGCAACATAAAACAACATCCAAGACAATGTTGAAAGAAAGGTGAATGATAAAATTGGGGTCAAGCTGTCTTCAATTGGGGGCACTCTGTTGGCTCCACTTCCCCTCACAGTAAGAAATACAATGGGAGGAATAAATACAATGACACCAGCCCCGAAGATGCCTGAGTGGCCAGAGAAGAGAGACCTCCAACGCTGGCTTGCAGGCTGCTGGGCAGGTGTGGGGGAAGGACCTTTCTTGGTGTCCTCTTATGAGGCAAAGGGGACCAGACTATCCATCACAGCATCGTAATGCTTAAGCAGCATGAAGTCGTAAAGCCCACAGAGAAACAGGGATGCTCCACTGCCAGCGGAATCTCTCTCTCTCTCTCTCTCTCTCTCCCCCTCCCTCCCTCTCTCTCTCTCTTCCCTTCACACAGTCCCTCCCCAACCCAACAGTGGAGGCAGGAAGCCCTGCGCAGCCAGCCCTACAGCTCTGTCACTGTCTACAGGGGCCTCCTGAGGAGGGGCTCTCTGCCCCACCCAGCAAGGCTACAAAGTCCTGGAGAAAGCACCATCATTCATTCATTCATTCATTCATCCACTCATTCTGTAATTATGCATTGAGTGCCTATCATGTGTCAGACCCTGCCGCAGGCATTGGAAACATCAGAGACTCAAACCAAAAAAGATCCCAGCCAAGTGGTGTTAACTTTCCAGTGACAGGAGCCAGCCAGGAGCAATAAACAGGCAGGTGTGGTGGCTCACACCTGTAATCCCAGAACCGTGGGAGGTCGAGGCAGGAGGATCGCTTGAGCCCAGGAGTTCAAGAACAGCCTGAGCAACATGGTGAAACCTTGTCTCTAGCCAACAACATATAAAAATTAGCCAGGCCTAATAGCATGCACCTGTGGTCCCAGCTACTTAGGAGGCTAAGTTGGGAGGATCACTTGAACCTGGGAGGTGGAGGTTGCAGTGAACCTAGATTGCACCACTGCACTCCAGCCTGGGTGACAGAGTGAGACCCTGTCTCAGGAAAAAAAAAAAAAAAGCAAAAAACATGAAATAAGTGATGGTATAGTACGTTAAAATGCACTAAGTGCGTAGAGCAGAGGAAGGGAGGATGTTGGTGGTGGTCGAAGATAGATCGGGTTGCAGAATTTAACAGGGTGATGGCAGGACAGGCAGGGACTAGAGTAAGGAGAGCCAGGAGGGGACCAGGGTCCCACATTTAAGGAGGCATTCATGCCCAGTGTCCTGCAAGCACAGGGTCAGCCCCTGAAACCCTGAGAATTTTAAGTGACCCCTTGAATTTCATGCCGCAAGCAACCCCTCAACAGCTTCACCCTACTTCATGCCCTGAGAAGACGCCTTTTTGAAAAGATGAGGTTTTGGCTAAAACAACCTTTTAAAAAGAACAAAGTTGGCCAGGCACAGTGGCTTACGACTGTAATCCCAGCACTTTGGGAGGCTGAGGTGGGTGGATCACCTGAGGTCAGGAGTTCAAGAACAGCCTGGCCAACACGGTGAAACCCCGTCTCTACTAAAAATACAAAAAATAGCCAGGCATGGTGGCAGGCACCTGTAATCCCAGCTACTCCAGAGGCTAAGGCAGGAGAATCACTTGAACCGTGGAGGTGGAGCTTGTGGGGAGCTGAGATCATGCTACTGCACTATAGCCTGGTAACAAGATAGAAACTCCGCCTCACAAAAATAAGACTAACATGAAAGGAAATTTAAAAATATCTGTGCAGCAAAGGACACAATCCACAGAATGAAAGGCGAAGCATGGAATGGAAGAAAATACTGACAAATCACAAATCTGGTAAGGGGTTAATGTCCACAATAAATAAAGAACTCCAACTCAACAACCAAAACGCAGCCCAATTAAAAACTAGGCAAAGGACTTGAAGAGACATTTCTCCAGAGAAGGTCTATAAATGGCCAACAAGCATATCAAAAGACATCCAGCAACATTAGTAATTGGGGAAATGGAAATCAAAACCACAGGGAGATATCACCTCACATCTATTAGAATGGCTACTACCAAATAATCGGAAAATAGTAAGTGTCATGAGGATATGGAGAAGTGGCCTCATGGTACAGCCACCATGAAAAACAATGAGGTAGTTCCTCAAAAAATTAAACACAGAATTACCATACAATGCAGCAGTTCTGCTTCTGGGTATATACCTCAAAGAATTGAAAGCCAGTCCCAAAGTGAGATTCACACACCCATGTTCATAGCAGCTTTATTCTCAGTAGCCAGAAAGCAGAAGCACTCCAAGTGCCCACTGATAGGTGAATGGAAAAGCAAAATACAGTACAGGCCAGCTGTGGTGGTTCACACCTGTAATCTCAACACTTTGGGAGGCTAAGGTGGAAGGATTGCTTGAGATCAGGAGTTCGAGACCAGCCTGGGCAACATAGTGAGACCTCGTCTCTACAAAATATCCAAAAAATCGCTGGGTGTCCTAGTGCACACCTGTGGTCCCAGCAACTCAGGAACCTGAGGCAGGAGGGTCACTTGAGCCCAGGAGGTCGAGGCTGCAGTGAGCTGTGTTCACGCCACTGCACTCCAGCCTGGACAACAGAGTGAGACCCTGTATCAAAAAAAAAAAAAAAAAGTTGTAGTACAACCACACAGTGAAATATTATCAGCCTGAAAAGGAAGGAAATTCTGAAACATGCTACAATGTGGATAAACTTCAAAGACATTATACTAAGTGAAGTAAGCCAGGCACAAAAAGACAATTATTCTGTGATTCCACTTATGTGAGTTCCCTACAGTAGTCAGATCTATAGAGATAGAAATTAGAATAGTGGTTACCAGGAGCTGAAGGAAAGGGGAATGAAAAGTAATTGTTTAATACAGTGGTCCCCAACCTTTTTAGCACCAGGGACTGGTTTTGTGAAACACGATTTTTCCACTGATGGGGCGGAGTGTGGGTGTGGGGCATGTTTCAGGATGAAACTCTTCCACCTCAAATCATCATGCATTAGTTAGAGTCTCATAAGGAGCGCACAACCTAGATCCCTTGCATGCACAGTTCATAACATGGTTCAAGCTCTTATGAGAATCTAATGCTGCCGCTGATTTGACAGGAGGCAGAGCTCAGGCAATAATGATCGCTCACCCACCTCTCATCTCCTGCTATGCGTCCCGGTTCCTGACAGGCCACAGACTGGTACCAGTCTGCCAACCAGGGGTTGGGGACCCCTGATTTAATGGTACAAAGTTTTAGTTTTGCAAGATAAAAAGAGTTTTGGAGATGATGGTGGCAATAGTTGCACATTGCATAACAATGTGAATATACCTAAAACTGCTGCACTATACACTATTGTCAGGGTGATAAATTTAGTGTTATGTGTATTTGACAACCATTTAAAGCAACAGCAACAATAAGAATGATGAAAGAAGGTGAAGCTTGAGTGGGAACTTGAAGGAGGTGATGCGATTAGCCAAGCAGACCCCAGAAGCCCTGGAGTGGGACCGCATCCCCCCAGACTTCATGCCACACTGGTGACATTTTATGCCACCACTGTCTCAAACCTCAGTTTCTCTTGGGCAAGTTTCAATGTATTGTCAACTTGTTGAAGCACCTGCTGGTCAGGTTTCTGAGATAAGCATCTTGTAAAGTGCATCTAAGTAGCACGTGTTTCTACACGTGACATGATAGACCACCAGCCTGAGGAAGCCACTTCCTCGTCCTCATTTTCCCTCCGAGCCCTAAGAATGCAATGCTGGCCCCAGATTGAGACACCCACAGCTGCTCACCAATGAGCAACGTGTTTGAGAGGTAATAGGAGAGAGAACAGCATTCCATGCTCCACAAAGGAAGAAGGTCCTTGAGATATAAACCCCAGAGGCTCAATGGACTACGCTGAGCTACCAGCTTTGGTGATAAATAAGCTTCGTCATTCTCCAGTCTGCTAATAATTAGGTCTCAGACAAATCAGTGATCAAACTTTAAAAGATGGCCTGTGAACCACTAAATCTCACAGAAGAACAATTGCACAAAAGTTTACCGCAACCATACGAAGGGAATTTTTATGAACCTTTTAAATCTGTTGATATACTTGGGGAGCGAGCACATCGGTGGTGCATTTAAAAGTCTATGTGGAAGTAAACATTTTACTGCATGTTTGGGAGGAAGGGAAAAGTTAGCCAAGATTCATATTGTTCTAGGGCAAATGAGGTCATGCACTGGTTTGTGGCTGATCTTCCCTCTCATGGGATCCTGTAAAGATTCGTGAAGGCCCGAAACACTGCCGCTTTGCTACTCTTAGAGATTTGTGGGATTTGGGTTAAATGTAATAGTAAGCATTCTCCCTCAAGATAGTCCTGGAGGCACCAGCCAGAAGATGGCGCTGTAGCCACGGAAACGAAGGCAGCAGTGTCCACGCATGCCCTCCCACAGCCTGATGACTGGGGACCCAGGAACTGAGTCAGATGCATCCAGAAGCAGGCTGGACCTTAATACCCAACCGGGGTCTAAGCAGCGGTTCCCAACCTTGGTTGGGCACAGTGGCTCACACATGCAATCCCAGCACTTTGGGAGGCCGAGGTGGGAGGATCACTTGAGCCCAGGAGTTCGAGACCAGCCTGGGCAAGACTCAGGTCTAAGCAGAACGCAACAATCAGAAGAACGCTTCTTCCTTCTCCTGATCCACAGCCCTGCCTGGAGCTTTCAGCAGAAGCTTAATAGGACACCAGAGTTGCTGTGTGTTTCTGTGTGGTCTCAACGTTAAGGAAGTCTTCGTTCAAGTGGACATTCGCCATTTAGGCTGTTAAAATTGCTTCTTCCTCTCAGATCCTGGTTTTCTTTAAGGGACTTGTGTCCCCTTGTCTGGACCTGATCCGTCAGGATCCTTAACCCAGACCCTGGAGGGAGCCCTCTCATTGCTGTCCCGGCATTTGGACTTGCAGAAGCAGCCAGATGTCTCATCTCTAGCACATCACATGATGTCTCAAGCCACCCTGCTCCCCATGTTTTGCCCAAGCTTTGTTCTCTTGCCTCTCTTGAGTTGTCTGGGAACCTTCCAGTAAATTCCTAATGTGCTGATACTCTCGGAATTTGTTGCAGTGGCCTGTCAGAGAAGAATCTTGATGGGTAAAGATGGGTGTGTCCCCAGGGCCTGCTACTAAGACAGGCATCAGAAGTGCTTGCACTCCACATCTCCAGGCAAACACTCATTTTGCCTCCAGAGGTCTGTGATGGTTAATACTGTCAACTTGATTGTATTGAAGGAAGCAACATGTTGATCCTGGGTGTGTCTGTGAGGGTGTTGCCAAAGGAGATTAACATTTGAGTCAGTGGACTGGGAGAGGCAGACCCACCCTCAGTCAGGTGGGTACCATCTAATCATCTGCCAGCATGGCTAGAATAAAAGCAGGCAGAGGGGTGTGGAAACACTAGACTGGCTGAGTCTTCTGGCCTCCATCTTTCTCCCATGCTGGATGCTTCCTGCCCTAGAACATCGGACTCCAAGTTCTTCAGCTTTTGGACTCTTGGACCTACACCAGTGGGTTGCCTGGGGCTTTCGGGGCTTCAGCTACAGACTGAAGGCTACCCTGTCAGCTTCCCTACTTTTGAAGTTTTGGGCCTCAGACAGGCTTCCTTGCTCCTCAGCTTGCAGATGGCCTACTGTGGGACTTCACCTTGTGATCATGTGAGTCAATTCTCCTGATAAACTCCCCTTCATATATACATGTAACCTGATAGTCCTGTCCCTTGAGAGAACCCTGACTAATACAAGGTCCTACTGAAAAATGGAGTGTGCTTCTCTACAGGAGCAGATAAAGCCATGAGGAACTGTGATTTCATTATTTCAAAAGCCAGAAATGATCCTTGGGATTCCAAGCCTTCACAGAGACAGAGGATAGACCCAGTGCTCTCTCCAGGACACTTTTGCAAACAGGATTCTCAGATTAGAAGTGTCAGGAGCCTGATAAACCAAGAGGCTACCATGCAGAATCCTGGAGTGACTTTTCTTTTAATTACGGTAAAGTATACATGACATACAACTTACATTTTAACCATGTTGAAGTGTACAGTTCTGTGGCATTCAATACGTTCATATTGTATGCAACCACGACCACCATGCATCTCCAGGTTCCTTTCTCTTCCCCAGTTGAAACTCTGCACCCATTAAACACTGTTTCCTCATTCCTCTTTCCCACCTTCAGCCCTGGGCAACCTCTCTTCTGCTTTCTATCTGTATGTATTTGACTACTCCAGATACCTCATATAAGTGGAATCATACCATATTTGTCTTTTTCTCCCTGGATTATTTCACTTAGCAGAATGTCCTCAGGGTTTACTGATGTTGTAGCATGAGTCAAAATTTCCTTCCTTGGCTGGGCACGATGGCTCAGGCATGCAATCCCAGCACTTTGGGAGGCCGAGACAGGAGGATTGCTTGAGCCCAGAAGTTTGAGACCAGCCTGGGCAAGACAGGGAGACCCCATCTCTACAAAAAGCCAAAAAATTAGGTGGATGTGGTGGCACATGTCTGTGGTCTCAGCTACTCAAGAGGCTGAGGCAGAAGGATCGCCTGAGCCTGGAAGGTCAAGGCTGCAGTGAGCCATGATTATGCCACTGCACTTCAGCCGTGGTGACAGAATGAGACCCTGTCTCAAAAAAAAAAAAGAAAAAGAAAAAATCCTATCGAAACCTGTATAATAATCCCTTGTACAGACATACCACATTTTGGTTATTCATACATCCGTCAATGGACACCTCAGTTGCTTCTGCCTTTTGGCTATTATGAATAATGCTGCTGTGAACATGGGTGTACACATACCTGCTTCAGACCCCGTTTTCAGTTCTTTTGGCTGAATTTACTTTTGAAGGCAGCTGAATGTGAGCTGCACAGCCTCGCCATTTTACAGGCAATCTACTTGAATAATGTCTCTCTGAGCACTTCTCACATTCAGGGTATAGGGTAGGCTCGAGGGACAAGAAGATGGATATACATGGACGTGGTCCTTCACTAGGATCCCCCCAGGAAGAGAAGAGGCTCCGGCGCAGAAACGTCAGGAATGGTGCTTACCCAGCTCCCACAGGGTCCCAGACAGGAGCACCACCGGCTCTCCCAGGAGCTCTGAGAACAGAGGCACTGGCATGGGCTGCTGAAGCACTGAGGATGGGCCATGAAGGGTGCCAGGACATGGAGCAGTGGGGACCACCCTTTTGTGTTAAGAGCCTGGTGGTCCCATTAGACAAGCTCCAAGACAGCCCTTTCAAAGGCCTCTTGCCTGGAGTGCCCAGTGAGGCTCCCGCCCTGCACCCTCATAGGCAACGACTTTGCATGAGGTCTCAAAGGTGGGCAGCAAATCTTCCAGCGGATGTGATCCTGGGTAAGTTACCTATCTCTGGTTAAATTGACTGAGCCTCTATCACCTCATCTGAAAGCTCATAGAGTGGTTGTGAGACCTAAATGAAATCATGCGTGTTAATATTTAGCTCAGTGCCCGGCCTTAGGAAGGCCCTAACACAGCATTGACTATTGCTCTCTAACCTGCTAGCTCCATCTGAGCAAGAATTCTGTTTTGAGCCGGGTGCAGTGGCTCATGCCTGTAATCCCAGCACTTTGGGAGGCCGAGGTGGGTGGATCACGAGGTTAGGAGTTTGAGACCAGCCCGGCCAACGTGGTGAAATCTCGTCTCTATTAAAAACGCAAAAATTATCCGGGCGTGGTGGTGGGCACCTGTAATCCCAGCTACTCAAGAGGCTGAGGCAGGAGAATTGCTTGAACCTGGGAGGTGGAGGTGGGAGTGAGCCGAGACCGCGCCATTGCACTCCAGCCTAGGCGACAGAGCGAGACTCTGTCTCAAAAAAAAAAAAAAAAAAGAATTCTGTTTTGCTCACGGCTATATCCCTGGGAACTAGCATAGTGCCCTACACTTAGTAGGTACATACTATTAGCCAATTTTCTAATCTTCACATTTTAAGCCACAAAAAAAAAACAAGGAAGCATAGGTGAATTTACAAAACAACGTGTGTTATCTCTCAGCAAAAACTCACCCTGCTATGCACACCTCTAGCACGGGGGCTGGATGCCTGCAAATTGCATTTCCATATTCTTTTGCTAGCTGGTTGACTTTGGGCCAGGTCTCCCTAATACAAAGCACTGGGGATAAAAATGAAACACATAAGAAAAGGTTAAACTACCTTCTAGAGGCTTTTGTGGCAGAAGTAGCAGGAGCAGCAGTGGAGGAGGGTTCGCAGGGAAGGAGACAGTGGTCAAGGTAGGAATAGTTGGGACTTCAGCAGCGGGCCAGAAAATGCAGGTTCAGGTTCCTGCTCAGGCAGCTCATCCTTAACAGCCGGTGGTAGCAGCGTCCGTAGCTGTTACTCATTGAGTAAATTCACTGCACCCGTTTTTCCTCCGCTCACTTTTCTAACACCTTTGTAACCAACTCCTTAGGTTAAAGGCCCTGTTTTGAAAGACCTGGGGGTGTTTGGCTGATGGGACTTCAACTGATACAGTTAGCTTATTCTTAGAGCAAGTGTCTAGAGAAGTCAGGGCAGCCCTTCTCCCAGGGTCATTCTAGTGATGGTGCCACCTCTTCATCTCTGCACAGCAGAAGCTGTTATGAAGAAGCCCCAGCCGGGCACGGTGGCTCACACCTATAATCCCAGCACTTTGGGAGACCAAGGTGGGTGGATCACCTGAGATCAGGCTTTTGAGACCATCCTGGCCAACATGGTGAAACCCCGTCTCTACTAAAAATATAAAAATTAGCTGGACGTGGTGGCACACACTTGTAATCCCAGCTGCTCTGGAGGTTGAGGCATGAGAATTGCTTGAACCTGGGAGGTGGAGGTTGCAGTGAGCTGATCACACCATTGCACTCCAGCCTGGGCGACACAGCAAGTTTCCATCTCAAAAAAAAAAAAAAAAGAAGAAGAAGAAAAAGAAGCCCCACGGTCTTCTAGGCCCCACCTAAGACACAGGCCACTTCACATGGTTGTGCTGGTTGTTCATTGCACAAAAATGCCGTGCTAAGGGTACACACACAGCTGAGACCTGCTCTCCAAGCCCTGTGCCCAGACTATGGCACTCACCTTGTGGGTGGGGAAGGCCTTTCTCTAAGATATACACAGGCAGATGATAACCCCGCTGAGACAGGTGGGGCCAGCACTTTTCCAAAAAGCTCAAATCCCCTAGCGCCTTCCCACATACCCCCAGGGCCGTTTTCTGGGCTGACTTGGACATCTCAGAGGAAAAACATTTTGGTCAGGACTGATGAACAATTCAACTTAGGTAGAGACCAGGCCAAAC
The DNA here is from genome assembly GCA_963574635.1 of Cheracebus regulus. Lineage (NCBI taxonomy): Eukaryota > Metazoa > Chordata > Mammalia > Primates > Pitheciidae > Cheracebus > Cheracebus regulus. The sequence continues at coordinate 102,404 of CAUYQU010062024.1, read as the reverse complement.
CTAAGCAGATTCCAGACCCAGCACAGCTTCTGGTGCAGCCCCAAACCTGGCTGTCCATTGTTCTAAACATCTCCAGGATTCCCTCCTACTGTGTATGAGTTTCCGCTGGGAAACTGACCTATTCCTGCCCTCATGGAGCGCCTCGGCAGTTGGACCTGCAGCAGCCAGAAATCTTTCTCTACGTCTCCTCTCACTAAGTGAAGAACCCAGAAGACTGTATCAAGCCCTCCCCAGATCGCCAGCTCCCCAGGCTGGGCCTTGGTGGCACCCGCTGTTTTCTAGGCATCTGCGTCCACACTAAATTTTCGAAGGATTTCAGATGCCTCCGACAAAATGCAATCAAATGAAACAAGCCACCCATCTTTGAGCTCCCTAACCCTTGCAGAACTCAACATTTCTTTTCCTGTTGATGGGGAGAAGCAACACCACCCACTGAGTTCATTGCAACTGAGGCTTCAATATTCCCGCAGGAGAGTGCACGTATGCTCAAAACCCTCACCATATGTGTCGATTTAAATGGAAACCAAACGGGGAAGAATTCTGACGACAGTCTGTCACTGACTGGAGCGCTACTTCCTCCAGTTAATTTATGTCTTCCGTAATCACATTGAGGCTTTTGAAAAGGCTCTACCTGTGACGGCATTTTTTTTTCCCTCATGCACTCACATTCAAAGGTCCCTGGCCCATGCGCTAATAGTCATTTTAAGACACCACATGCTCCTAGCACTTTATCCTCCCAGCTCTTTACCTGTATTCATTAATTAGTGCTATAAATACAACCAGCACATGACTATTCTGGAGCTAATCAGTCACTGACATGGCTCAGAACCTGGAGGAAAATTAGGAAAATCGAATCTTTCCAAAGTTGGGTCTATGCAAGGTAACTTAGTCAATCGTGTCCTGAGGGTCAGTGGGGACCAACTGATTTACGCTCCACCTGGGTAGAAAAGCAATTTCCCGAACAGCAAGCCAGCAACACTGGTTAAAGTGATTCTGACCTATTGTAAGTAAAGCATGAATTCTGTTTTCCTGTGAGTTGAGTATAGGAGCACTTACTGAGGGCCTGGTGCTGCACAGCCCTCATCCTGGGCTATATAAGGAACATCAGAAGACAGGGTCAGGCCTTTCCCACTAAATTGTTATGGTGGCGTTAAAGAGAGCCAGCATACATTCTAGGGTCTGAAACATCAATCCAAAAATTGAGCAAGGGAAATCAGGGGATTTGGGGTCGATGTAAAATATTATATATTCACTGAGTCATTCAAAAAAAATATTGAACATCTACAATTTGTTGCATGCCCAAGACACTAAGATATTGGCTATCTATTCTTTTATTTATTTATTTGAGACAGGGTCTCACTCTGTAGCCCAGGCTAGAGTGCAGTGATGCAATCTGCTCACTGTAGCCTCGACCTCTCGGGCTCAGGTGATCCTCCCACATCAGCCTCCTGGGTAGCTGGAACTACAAGTGCAGGCCACCATGCCTGGCTAATTTTAGTATTTTTTGTAGAGATGGGGTTTTGCCATGTCTCCCAGGCTGCTCTCAAACTCCTGGGCTCAAGGGATCCTCCCACCTTGGCCTCCCAAAATGCTGGGATTACCAGCCTGAGCCATGTCGCCCGGCCTTGATACATATTTTTAAAGGGCTTACAGCCACCGAGGGAGATAGATTTGAAAACCACAGGAAACATACCCAAGAATCCATGATGCTCAGAATCCAAGGTATAGAATATCCAACAAAAGGATATTCCTTTTTTAATTTATTTTCTTAGGTGATTGGGGAACAGATGGTGTTTGGTTACATGAGTAAGTTCTTCAGCAGTGATTTGTGAGATTTCGGGGCACCCATCTCCCAAGCAGTATACAGTGCACACCATTTGTAGTCTTTTATCCCTCACCCGCTTCCCACCCTCTCCCCCGGAGTCCCCAAAGTCCCCTGTGTCAGTCTTATGCCTTTGCATCCTCATAGCTTAGCTCCCACTTACGAGTGAGAACATACCATGTTGGTTTTCCATTCCTGAGTCACTTCACTCAGAACAAAAGGATATTCTAAACTGCCCAATTCATCGGGTCATTGGCCTGCCTAGAAAAGAGGCTGAAAGAAGAGAAGATCTCTTGCTTCCACTGCAAGCCTTGAGGACTTTTCTTAGTGCTGACCCAGCACTGTTTGTGTTTAGTTTGCACCTTCACTCTTGAGTTTCTGGGTCCAAATTCTGGGTTTGGCCCTGGCGAGTATTCCCATGCTGAGCCTTGGTCTGTCCCAGGGCTGGCCTCCTTCTAGGGGCAAATAGGACTAAATGTGAGTGAGATTCAGTGAGACTGAATCCCTGAGGCTGACCTAAGAACCTCATTTCTCTAGCTCATTTTTCTTAATTTCTTGTTAACTGTAAAATAAAGAATTCATCTCACCCAGAGTTTTCCCACAAAATGGGAGCTGCAGGCTGGTGTTTATATCTGTGAGTAGAATTGCTTTGGTCACCTCTAATTTGCATGTGTTTTTTGCCCACCTTGCAGAGTAAATCCAGCCTATTATACACAAGGCTCTGGGCTAGGCACTGGGAGATGAAGGATGTAAAAGTCAGGCTGGGTGCAGTGGCTCACGCCTATAATCTTAGCACTTTGGGAGGTGGAAGTGGGTGGATCACAAAGTCGGGAGTTCAAGACCAGCCTGGCCAAAATGGTGAAACCCTGTCTCTACTAAAACTCTGAAAAATAAGCCAGGCATGGTGGCAGCCACCTGTAATCCCAGCTACTCTGGAGGCTGAGGCAGGAGAATCATTTGAACCCAGGAGGTGGAGGTTGCAGTGAGCCAAGGTCACGCCATTGCACATCAGCCTGGGCGACAAGAGTGAAACTCCATCTCAAAAAAAAAGAAGAAATAGAAATAAACAACAGTGTTAAGCTTACAAGGAGCCCTGAATGTACAGGTGGGAGAGCTGGATTCTGCCTGCTTAGGGTGGAGAGAGGAGGAGGTGGTCAGGAAGTCAAGAAGCATTTTGGAAGAGGTCTGTTTCCAACAGGGAGAGTTAAGCAGTGCCAGGGGAGGGAACACTGCAGGGCACAGGAACAGTGTGGGCAAGGACAGGAATGGGCAGGGCATGCTGAGGAGTGATGAGTGGGAGCCCACTTTCAACACCCATCCTGAAAAGGCTCTTGAACTTCTGCACTTTGTAGATTTCATTTCCTCCTTCAATGTCCCAGTCCCTCATTCCTCACCGAGTCAAGCATCTTACAACAGCAGTGAAAGCAGGGACCGGTTTCCCTGGGAGCCAGCCTGCAGGGAAACGATCTCTTTGTGTCTCCTGTGCCTTCCTGCCCCACCTGCACTCTCATGGTCCAGCTCTACTCTGAGGCAGTCCTTATGGGTGGGAATAGGTGTGTTTTATTCTTGCATCCTTGGTGTGACACGCCGCCCTCCAATAACTTGCTTCTGCTTCTCATGAAGGATTCCAAAGACAAGTGTTCCACCCATCCACATGGAAGGAAAAGTCCTATGGCTGGACAAAGGCATTCTGAGCAGTTACAGGTTGAGGACTGTGAAATTGACAAAGGAAGGTGCCCATTCACATTTTCTTAAAGTTTCTCAATCCACCGTAACAATATATTCTCAGGCTAGAGGGGGCTCTGGACACCACGTGGAGCTTGTGAGAGAGGCCCACGGAGGCTGTTCAGGAAACAGACACCACAGCCTGCCTGTGGATGCTTCCTCGAATTTCACCTTCCTGGAACAGACACCATTCTGCTGGTGCACATCCAAGGCCATCTCTGCTTTCTAGAAGGTGACTCTCTCTTTTAGGGATCTTGAGGAATCCCAGCAGCTGCCGTGTGCTGTGCACAAGCCTCAATAGCCACCAACATACAGAAATTCTGCTACCTCCTGGCCACTTTTCTATTTCACATCCTCATCCAAAATTTATGAAAGTAGGATTGACAAATAAAAATTGTATGTATTTAAGATACAATATAATGATTCATATGTGGGTGTGTATATATAGTGTGTATATATACACGTGTGTGTGTGTATACATATATATATATATATAATGAAAAGATTTCCATAATCAAGCTAATTAACATATACATCACTTCCCATAGTTATCCTTTTGTGGGGGGGGGGGGATTGAGAGGAAGGTGGTAAGAAGATATAAGATCTACTCTCTTAGCAAATTTCAAGGGTGTGATACATTATTATTAACTATAATCAACATGCTGTAAATTAGATCTCCAGGACTTATCCTGTATAACTAAAATTTTATACCTTTTGACCAATATCTCCCCCTTGCTCCCACCCATCAAGCCCTTGGTAAGCACCATTCTACTGTTTCTATGTGTTTAACTTGGTTAGATTCCACATATAAGTGAGGTTCTGTGCCTAGGTTATTCACTTAGCATAATGTCCTCCACATTCATCCATGTTGTGGTAAACAGCAGAATCTCCTTTCTTAAGGCTGAATAATATTCCATTGTATGTGGGTATGTCTGTGTGTGTACAGTATACGTATACACATACACATATGCATACGTAGACACATACAAGACACACACAACAGTTTCTTTACCCATTTGACTATTGTCTTAGTCTTTTTTCTGTTGCTATAATGAAATACCACAGACTGGGTATTTTATAATCAATGGAAATGTATTGGTTTACAGTTTGGGAGGCTGAAAAGTTCAGTATCAAGGTGCTGTCATCTTGCGAGGACCTTCTTGATACATCGTCCCATGGTGGAATAACAAAAAGGCAAGAATGGGTGAGAGAAGCAAAAGAAAGCCCAACTCGTACTTTTATAAGAAACCTGCTCTCACAGTGATAAATCTACTCCCAAGACGGCAAGATGGCAGCACTGATCCACTCACAGGAAGAGAGTCCTCATGGCCTAACCACCTCTCATTAGGCCCCACCTAGAAACACTGTTGCATTGGAGATTAAGTTTCCAACACATGCTTTTCCAACACATTCAAACCATACCAACTGTCAGTGCACACTTTACTTGTTTCCAGATCTTGGCTTTTATGTATAAAGCTGCAGTGAAGTGGGAGTGCAGATATCTCTGTAACGTTATATTTTTTTTTTGAGATGAAGCCTCACTCTGTTATCCAGGTTGCAGTGCAGTGCCACAGTCTTGGCTAACTGCAAACTCCACCTCCCGGGTTCAAGCCATTCTTCTCCCTCAGCCTCCCGAGTAGCTGGGATTATAGGTGCCCGCCACCACACCTGGCTAATTTTTGAATTTTTGGTAAAGTCAGGATTTCAGCATATTGGCCAGGCTGGTTTTAAACTCCTGACCTCAAGTGATCTGCCTGTCTCGGCCTCCCAAAGTGCTGGGATTATAGGCATGAGCCACCACACCCAGCCAAGATTCTACCAAAATGCATTTTCAACTTATAACGTTTTCAACTTATGATGGAGTCTCACTTTGTCACCAGGCTGGAGTGCAGTGGCACGATCTCAGCTCTCTGCAACCTCTGCCTTCCAGGTTCAAGCCATTCTCTTGAATCAGCCTCCTGAGTAGCTGGGACTACAGGCACACGCCACCATGCCTGGCTAATTTTTGTATTTTTAGGAGAGACAGGGTTTCACCATGTTGGCCGGGATGGTCTCGATCTCTTGACCTCGTGATCCACCTGCCTCAGCCTCCCAAAGTGCTGGGATTACAGGCATGAGCCACAGCACCTGGCCTTCTTCAGTATTTCTTATAAGGCAGGTCTAGCAGTGATGAACTCCTTCAGCTTCTGTGTGACTGGGAAAGTCTTTATCTCTCCTTCATTTCTGAAGGATAGCTTTTCCAAGTAAAGGGTCGTTAGTTGGTAGATTTTTCTTTTAGCACATTGAGTACAGTATATTTTATTATATCCTATCCTCTCCTGGTCTGCAAAGTTTTTGCTAAGAAATCCACTAATAACCTTATGAGGGTTTCCTTGTATGTGACCTATCTATTTTCTCTTGCCTCTTTCCAAATTCTCTTTGATTTTTGACAATTTGATTACAATGTTCCCCACTGAAGTATTCTTTAGGTTAAACCTGTTTGGGGACTTTTGATCACCACATATGTGGCTGTCCATATCTCTCCCACTATTTGAAAAGTTCTTAGCTATTATTTCTTTAAATAAGCTTTTGCCTCTTTCTCTCTCTCTTTTCCTTCTAAGATTTCCATAGTGTGAAAATTGTATTTCTCTTGGTGATATCTCATTAATTCTATACGTTTTCTTCATTCCTTTTCATTCTTTTTTCTCCTCTGACTGGATAATTTCAAATGACCTGCCTTCAAATTCACATATTCCTTCTTCTGCTTGATCAAGCCTGACGTTGAAGCTCTCTATTGCATTTTTTTATTCCATTCATTGTTTTCTTCAGCTGTATAATTTCTATTTAGTACTTTTGTGATTTCTTTCCCTTTGTTGAACTTCTTGTTCTATTGATGTATTATTCTTCTGATTTTGTTGAGTTGTCTATCTGCATTCTCTTATAGGAGGTAAGCTTTCATAAAACAACTATTTTGAATTATTTGTCAGGCAATTTTTATAGATCTTCATTTCTTTGGGGTCAGTTACTGGAAAATTACTATGTTCCTTTGATGGTGGTGTATTTCCCTGGTTTTTTGTTTTATTTTATTTTTTGTTTTTTTTTTGGTAATGTTCCTTTAAGTCTTGCACTGATGTCTTTCCACTTGAAGAAGCAATCACCCCTCTGACTTGCTTTGGGAGATAAATGCCTTCACCAGTAAGAAATTTGAAGCCCTCTCAGACATCTTTAATGAAAGCATCCATTCTACCCTTTTTGTTTCCTCTTAGGATGGAATTTTTAAGATTGTATGCCTTCTCTCAATTTTACAAAGCCATGCTGGATGTTGAGAACCTCCCTCTGAAATGCGCAAATTTGTGTGCCTTCTCCCAATTCCCCAGAGTCAAGCTGCCTGACTATACATGCTTGCTAGCCATCTGCAAAGGCTAGCACTCACTTTCCAGGGGTACCCACAGGGAGCCAGCCATGAGTGGAGTGATAAGTGAGGTGTTTGCAGCATTGGGGTGTCCATGAGTCAACTGGAGGGGTCTGCAGGTGAGACATCCCAAACAGCTTGTGGACAGGCTTCCTGGCGGATTCTGCAAAACAGTTGGTAGGATTGTGGCTTGTTGTTGAGTCCCATGCTCTAGTTACTGTGAGTCTCCACCTCTTTTTCCTACTCCCAACTTCTCCCAGCTACTCAGCATACTTATCTCCTCAGTATTCCAGACAGGGTAAGGAAAAGGAGAGTCTCTGGGACAGCATTCCACACAGCTGTGGAACCTGGGCACTCACTCATTGCTCTCATTTTTTCCTGTGGGAGGAATTGCAGGCTGAGGGAGTTTCTTCTGTCATTTAGCTGTGACCCCATAGTGGAGGGAAGATGCTGGTAAAGTAAAAGTAATCTTACCCTCTTGAACGCATCTATTCTCAGATTTTATGATTCAGGTGTATGCTGGAATTTCTCCCACTGGATTCTTAGATTCCCACAGAAGTACTCTTATCTTTGGGTGACTGTCAAAATCGGAGCACTGTAGGTAAATGATGATACAAAATTCCTATTCTACCACCTTGCTGACAACATCATTGTCTTTCATTCCTTTTCTATTCTAAAGTCTCCTATGCTATCTAGGGCCCCTTCTCAAGGCCACCTACCCACATCATTGGTGCCTTCTCTCAGCTGCCCATGGTTTCTACAAGATCACCCATGAAACTGCACTGTAGTCCAGCTTTTATGCTCTCAGAACAAGAAACCTAGAAGAAGAATAAAAATACCAGATCTAAGCCCAGAATCCACTTCAAAAGCATTCACATCTTCCAAATGAAGAAAGCTAATTATCTGCACCCACTCTTCCCTAAAACAGCAACATTCAAAAATAAGTGAGCAGCTCCTCTCCAAAGATGTGTAAGCAGAGGCACAGGAACTCTCTGTTCTCAGCCAGAGATATTCTAGCCTTGTGCTACCACCAAAGGAGCCCGTGGACCAGCTGCATCAGATCACCTGGGACACACCAGAAATGCAGAATCCTGTTAGAAATGCTCCTCCGCTCCACATCTACTGAATTAGAGTCTGTACTTTATCAAGATCCTTGGATGATGCATGTGCACATTAAGGTTGAGACATGTTGGTTTCCAGCCACAGCTGCACCTTAGAATCACCTGGGCAATTATAGTTTTTAAATATCAACACCCAGGCCCCATCCACAACCAAGTAAATCAGACTCTGTGAGTGGGGCTCAGACATCTGTATTTTAAACGTTCGCAATGGGTTTCTAATGTGGACTGAGTTAGAACTTCCCATGAAGATTCCTACTCTTCATAGCTAGCTAGACTTCAGAAATTTTCCTTCTCTTCCTTGTTCCTTTTTCGTAGGTAATATGTGCACATAACTTTTTTAAAGTCAAAGAATATAGGCTAGGCATGGCAGCTCACGCCCATAATCCCAGCACATTGGGAAGTCAAGGAGGGCAAATCACTTGAGGTCAGGAGTTTGAGATCAGCCTGACCAAAATGGTGAAACCCCATATCTACTGAAAATACAAAAAAAAAAAAAAAATTAGCCAGGTGTGGTGGCACATGCCTATAGTCCCAGCTATCTGGGAGGCTGAAGTGAGAGAATCACTTGATCCTGGGAGGCAGAGGTTACAGTGAGCCAAAATCTCACCACTGCACCCCTGAGCCTGGGTGACAAAATAAATAAATGAACAAACAAAAGCAATGAGCCAACATCTCACCACTACACTCCAGCCTGGGTGACAGAACAAGAGTCTGTCTCAAAATAAATAAGCAAACAAATAAATAAGGAAATAAATAAAAGTCAAAGAAGATAAACTAGTGTACAGTAAAAAGCAAGTCTCTCTCCATCCTTAACCTTTAGTGCCCCAATTTCCTCTCCAAAAGCAACCACTGTTACCAGTTTCTTGTGTCCTTCTAGCGCTTTTTTTTTTTTTTTTTTTTTTTTTTTTTGAGACAGAGTCTTGGCTTGTCTCCCAGGCTGGAGTGCAGTGGCGTGATCTCAGCCCACCGCAACTTTCACCTCCCAGGTTCAAGCAAGTCTTCTGCCTCGGCCTTCCAAGTAGCTGGGACTAAAGGTGCATGCCACCATGCCAGGCTAATTTTTTTTTTTTTTTTGTATTTTTAGTAGAGACAGGGTTTCACCATATTGGCCAGACTAGTCTCGAACTCCTGATCCTGTGATCCACCAGCCTTGGCCTCCCAAAGTGCTGGGATTACAGGCGTAAGCCACCATGCCCGGCCCTTCCAGAGCTTTTCTATGCATGATCAAACACATCCAAGCACAGACACCCTTCTTCTTTATATAGGTAGTAGTATTATACTATACATACTGTTCTGTATCTTGCTACTTTCACTTCACACTATATCTTAGACATTGTCCCACAGCAGTAATTGTGTCTCAATTCTTTTTGACAGCTACATACTATTCTGTTTTATCAATGTAACATAATTTATTCATCAATCTCCAGTTGATATACATTCAGGATATTTCCAATTTTTTGTTACTACAATCTGCAATGAATAATACATAAAATACCACAACTTCAGTTCAAAGCGCTCATCAACACCATCTCAGGGTAACCACATCATTTATCATACAGACTGGGACACTTTTTTTTTTTTTTGAGATGGAGTCTTGCTCCGTCTCCCAGGCTGGAGTGCAGTGATGCGACCTCAGCTCACCACAACCTCCACCTCCCAGGTTCAAGTAATTCTCCTGCCTCAGCCTCCTGAGTAGCTGGGACTGGAGGTGCCCACCACCGTGCCGGGCTAATTTTTATATTTTTAGTAGAGACAGCATTTCACCATTTGGCCAGGCTGGTCTCGAACTCCTGACCTCAGGTGATTGGCCCACCTCAGCCTCCCAGAGTACTGGGATTACAGGCGTGAGCCACTGTGCCCGGCCCAGACTGGGACACTTCTGAGAGCAGAAGGGGGCACTAACAGTTGTACTAGAATATATCTATTACTATCCCAGGCAACTGGGATACCTGGTCATCCTACATGATCTATTATGCATTCCTTATTTATTTGTTTATTGTCTGCTTCTCCCACTAGAATAAAAGCTTCTGGAGGGTAAAAACTAGTCTGTCTTCTTCATGACTGTTTCTTCAGAGCCCTGAACAGTGCCTGGAATGCAGCAGTACCTCATTAATATTTGATGAATGACTAAATGGATTAAAATTAAATATCTCTGAATAGTATCATTAGCACATGTGTAAGAATATATTTAAGATAAATTCCTAAAAGTTGAATGATTGTATAGAAAGGTAGATGCATTTTTTTTGTTTTTTTGAGATGAAATCTCACTATGTTGCCAAGGCTGGATTGGATTCGAACTCCTGGACTTAAGCCATCCTCCTGCGTCAGTCTCCCAGGAGCTGGTAGTATATGCATCTTATAATTTAGTAGACGTGACTGTCTTGTACTCCATGGAGTATGTACTAATTAGCACTCCCACCTTCAGTGAGAGTGGGACATCTGCCTCCCTCAATCCACATGGCCTGCATGTGTGCATGTGTGTGCAAATGTGCATGTGCACACACATCACACTCAATGTGCTCCACACACAGGCACACACAGAGACCTACGGCCACAGCGCTGCCAGGACAAGCACTGAATCTTCTGACTTCCCAGGGACACATGCTCCGGGGCTGGGGGAGAAGGAGGCCCCTCACACACTCCATCAAGGGTGTTTGTTCATCCTCTCTTCTCCCCAGACCCCTCCCAGACAGAATCAACATTTGCAAATTATCTTCCAGGTCCCCAACTATGAGACACAGCATGGCAGCACCGACCGCAGGCCCGGCTCAATAAATGTTTAATTAATTAATCAATCAAGCCAAATCAAAGATTAGGTTGATTATCCAGATATTTTTATCTATATGGTACTAGGCAACTGGTTAATTGCTTTTTCTCTTTTTTTTTTAATTTTGTACTGAAATGATCATAATATATTTGGGAATTATGCAGATATAGCCTCAAAGGTCAAAAGCCTAATAAGTATGAAATATTCTCAGGGTGTCCTCAGGGGCAGACTGCTGCAAAAGCAATCGTCATTATCCTAGGAGTCAATGCCTGGATGTTGCCATGATGCGGAAGTAGAAGATACTCTGGCTTATGATGGGAAAACTAAAATCCACAAATATGGTCTGTTACAGGATGGGGTCCTGATCCAGACCTCAAGAGAGGGTTCTGGGATCTCGCACAAGAAGGAATTCAGGGCGAATCCACAGCGCAAAGCAAAAGCAAGTTTATTAAGAAAGTAGAGGAATAAAGAATGGCTACTCCATAGACAGAACAGCCCCAAGGGCGGCTGGTTGCCCATTTTTATGGTTAATTCTTGATGATATGCTAAACAAGCGGTGGGTTATTCATGTCTCCCCTTTTTAGACCATATAGGGTAACTTCCTGATGTTGCCATGGCATTTGTAAACTGTCAGGGTGCTGGTGGGAGTGTAGCAGTGAGGAGGACCAGAGATCACTCTCATCGCCATCTTGGTTTTGGTGGGATTTAGCCAGCTTCTTGACTGCACGCTGTTTTATCAGCAAGATCTTTATGACCTGTATCTTGTGCTAACCTTCTAACTTATCCTATGACTTAGAATACCTTAACCATCTGGGAATGCAGCCCAGTAGGTTTCAGCCTCATTTTACCCAGCCCCTACTCAAAATGGGGTGGCTCTGTTTTACATGCCTCTGACAGTTCTGCAAAAATAAAAGTCCAAACTCAGAGAACCTACATCAGCACGATTTTCCCCACTGTGGCTGTCCATACATATGCTGATCGTGAGGACAAAGGAATGAGTTATTGCATAAGATTCTTAACTGTGCCTCTCCCTGTGGGATTCCAGCAGAATCTAGGAATGCCACAGCTCTGTGGGAAAATATGAGGTTGAGGCCAGGCGCAGTGGCTCACACCTGTAATCCCAGCACTTTGGGAGGCAGAGGCAGGTGGATCACTTGAGGCCAGGAGTTTGACACCAGCTTGGCCAACATGGCGACATCCTGTCTCTACTAAAAATACAAAAATTAGCCAGGCGTAGTGGCGTGAGTCTGTAGTTCCAGATACTCAGGAGGCTGAGACGGGAGAATCGCTTGAACCCAGGAGGCAGAGAGCCAAAATTGTACCACTTCACTCTAGCCTGGCAACAAAGCAAGCGGCTCTATCTCAAAAAAAAAAGAGAGAGAGAGAGAGAGAAAATATTATGTTGGGTAAAATATAGGAAAGTAAAAATCTGGTCATCAAATAACCACAATGAGGATAGATGCCATGTGGGTCCTGTGCTTCATAAATTTTCCCTGTAGAGTGACAATTTCCAGGAAACCCTATCCAAGAGCCCTGGGGGGATCCCGTGCTCTGTCCCCCAAGTTCCTCATGTCGTCACTTAAGAGTCATGAATTATCTGCCTTACTTTCGTTTCCAGATCAGAAGATGCTGAGATTTTTTTGTGCTTTTGTGTTTAGCTATAACTATTAGACTAGGGCTTTCTGGGTATTAATCTGGTTGAAATTATGCTCTTGGTGGATTTGGGATGGAATAAAGTAACAGCATCCCAAGAGCCTTCTCTACACAATCCACAACCAGGAGCCCAGGGCGGATACATCCAGAACCTGCTATTCCCCTGTCGCTGGCAGCAGCTCAGTGTAAACCAGCCCGGGACCTCCAGACGGTGCAATCTACAGATCGGGAAGCCCTAGCAGGTTCAGTGCAACTGGAAATTTTGGGGGTAACTTCCAGAAGCAGGAAAAAATAATTCACAAAAGCATATTTCCCTTACTTTCTAAAGATTTGCCTTTGATTTTTAAAACGCTCTTTCGGGTTGAGTTGGAGCACTCACTCACACATTCGTCTGGGTGACGGTGATCTGGCAGCCGCCCATGCCTCAGAGGCTGCCAGGAGGACTCCAGTGGCTTGTTGAGGCCTCCGATTCCTTGCAGTCTGAGCCGGAGACACAGAAATGCGTGCTCCCGACCATAAGCGCTGCCTTCACAGGCTGTCGGGGAGTGTGAACTGGGGACAGCAGAGCTGGCTGGCAGCCCCGCAGTAGCCACTTCCTCCTCCACCCGCACGATGCAAACACTCAGAAAGATCAATAGCTGTTGCTTCAGAATCTCCCTCTGCTCAACGTTGTCAACACATGTTCAGCCACACTCAGTGTATGTATAAGTCCACAAATACCCGAGCCAACAAACACATTCATCACATGTCGATCTTCGCGGTCGACTCAACACCTTTCAATGGTGCAACACATCACAGCGGCGGGCAAACTTGGGCCCGGCTAAGGATAGATGCCCACAGGCTCTCAAGGGGTCCAAGTCTAATCAAGATTTACTGAGGCTTTGAGGGGGCGCTAATCTGGGGACCTTGCAACCAGGCAGGGACATTTGTGCCATCTTCAGGCCCGGATCGCGTGTGAGGGAACGTACCTCCAGGGTCTCGATAACAGATCATGTATCAGAAAGCACAGGCATGGTGGCTGACACCTGTAATCCCAGCAATTTGGGAGGTAGAGGTGGGTAGATCACTTGAGGCCAGGAGATGGAGACCAGCCTGGGAAACATGGTGAAATCCCATTTCTACTAAAAATACAAAATTTTTGTAAAAATACAAAAATTAGATGTCGTGGCAGGTGTCTGTGATCCCAGCTACCTGGGAGGCTAAGTAAGGAGACTGGCTTGAACCCAGGAGATTGAGGTTACAGTGAGCCAAGATCACACCACTACGCTCCGGCCTTGGCAACAGAGTGAGACGCTGTCTCAAAAAGAAAAGAAAGGAAAGCACAGAAGTAGTGTCTGGAGAGGCAGTGCCTGGAGGCATGGGCTTTAGAACATGCACACCCCTTCTGGAGGACTCATGTTTTCAGCCACAATGCATCTTCCATCAAGTGCCGCAGGATGACCTTTTAACAGGTGGCAGCTCTGGAACAACTCAATTCCAAATTGCCTGTGTCTGTCTGTTTTAAAAAAGAAGATTCAGCGCTGTCTTTCTCAGGGACTCTAACCAACAGCCTCACTAGCACCATGGAAAGAATCCAACTTTGGCAACACGTACGTAGGCTTGGGGTCCAGCTCTGGCTGTGCCATAAATAGCTGGGTGGCCTTGATCAGGTCAGAACCTTTCAAACCTTTGATTTCTTAATCTCTGAAATGGGAACGATCACATCCACTCCCTCGAGTTTGTTGTAGGGATTAAAGTCGACGTGTATAAAACATTTAGGACCCAACAGGAGAGTGGCACATAGAGGGGCAGAAAAGGCCAACAGTCAACCCGCTGAGCAGGGCAACTCAGCCTTCCTGTGGTCTTTCCTCCTGCAGGGCAACCTTCCCCAGGACCCTCTGGAAAGCAGAGGTCAGACCAATGTGCTTCTGTAAAGGATCACAGCTTTGGGATTGACCATGAACGCGAGAGTGCAACTTGGATATCTGCAGTGAGCTTGGGGATTAGGTACTGCCTGGGCAGCAGGCAGAGGAGGCTTGGGTTGGGAGGAATAAGACAAAAACCTTGTGCTAAGTGCACCTGTCCCACATTTACAGCTCAAAGACAGAGGAACTGATGGGTGACCTTCTCAAGAATGCTATCATGGTGCCTACGAATCTCACTGGAGTGTCCTCACCCGCAGACACTCCTGTCCCTGAAATTCACGCCCACATTGTGGACCTTCCACAGCAGATCCTACATGCACACCAGGCATCAGCAGGGTGATGACCGGCCCCTGTGCAGGTCACCAGCCAGCTCCCCTTATCCCTACAGTATCTTCTTTTTTTTGAGACAGAGTCTTGCTCTGTCACTCAGGCTGAAGTGCAACACCACACGACTAATTTTTGTATTTTCAGAAGAGACAGGACTTCACCATGTTGGCCAAGCTGGGCTCAAACTCCTGACCACAGGTTGATCCTCCCGCCTTGGCCTCCCAAAGTGCTGGGATTACAAGTAATTTCTGAGACTGCTGTAAAACCAGTGGGGACCCCTGGAAACCTCGTAGGATCCCAGGGAGGAGCTCCAGCCCTGCATGGGGATGAACTGAGTGGCCTTTGGCACCCCTAGGTGGGGTGCACACACCCCATCACACAGGCAGTTGAGAACATCGCCTATCATTATCATTGTTCAGGTCCAGGAGATCGGACTTGAACACACGATGGGGAAGCTGCCAGGTAAGTTCCCAGGGCAGAAAAGCAGACTTTGAAAGAGACTTCTGAGAGGGCAATTTGGGAACCTACGTGATATGACAGAGATGAGGCAAGAGGAAGAAATGTCATTTCAGATTTCTTCCTGGAGAAAAACTACATGCGTTTAGAGGAAGGACTTTGATAAGCTGCCTGTGGTTTGGGGGTGACACTGCAAACGCCTTTTGAAGTAATAAAGATGGCTTTTTAAAAATAATACTAAAAACTGGCTGAATCCAGTGACTCAGGCCCATAATCCCAGCACTTTGGGAGGCCGAGGCAGGTGGATCACCTGAGGTCAGGAGTTTGAGACCAGCCTGGCCAACATGGTGAAACTCTGTCTCTACTAAAAGCACAAAAATTTGCCTGGTGTGGTGGCATGTGCCTGTAATCCCACCTGCTCGGGAGGCTGAGGCACAAGAATCGCTTGAACTGGGAGGCGGAGGTTGCAGTGTGCCGAGATTGTACCATTGCCTGGGTGACAGAGTGAGACTCCATCTCAAATAATTAAATAAATAAATAATAAAGATGGTAATCATTCTGCCTCCTAAATAGAATCCTGTTATCTGGGTGGGGGTTGGGGGGATAGTGCTCTGTTTTATTGGGTTTGGGTTTGTGAGTTTGAGGATAAGACTGAGGGAAGAGCTGCACAGTTGGGCATAGACAGGAGAAAGGTGTTGCATCCTGGCATGACAAAGAGCCGGGTGATTGGGCACTGTCTAGAGGACAGTTGGGAATGACCAAGAGTGGCCATTGGTAGCCAGGAATTTTCACTGAGGATGCTACAAAGTCTTTGAGTTGTGACCCTAAAGACAAAACTTTACTCACAACATTTCTGGTGCAAAATGTGTGCATTTCCACATCAAGTCATTTTCCAGTTTTCTGCAGACACATTGGGAATCCAGTGATTCATTTCAATTCTGACCTTAGCTAACCAGAAACAGCATCAGACCCCACAAGACTGCCTCCCATGTCACACACCCATTGCAAGTAGGGGGCCTCCAGATTGCCCACACTTCTTTCTGTCTGACTTGGCTACAAATCAGGGGTTCCCAGAGCCCCCTTGTCAGGTTCAATAATTTTCTATAACAGCTCACAGAACTCAGGGAAACACGTCACTTACTGTTACCAGTTAATTATAAAGCATATAAATAAACAGGCAGATGACTAAGTACATAGGGAAAGGTATGGAAGGGGTAGGAGGTCTGTAGGAGCTTATGTTCCCATGGAGCTAGCTGGGGTCTGCCACCTTCCTGGCACATGGATGTGTTCACCAACCTGGAGGCTTGTCAGCTCCCATTGTTCAATGGTTTTCAGAGCTTAATCTGCAGTCCCCTTCCCAGAGGTCTATGTGTGGGACTGAAATTTCCAATCCTCAAATCACTTGTTCTTAATGGTGACCAAAAGGCTGATCTTTCTGGTGACCCAAGCTAAGGCTGTCTAGGGGCCCCAGACTAAGCCACGTCATTAGCATAAATTCATGGGGTCAAAGAGACTGATTATGATTAACAAAGGACTCTCCTATCACTCAGGAAATTCCAAGCTTTTTAGGATCTCTGTGCCAAGAACTGGGAACAAAGACCAACTATATTTCTTTTCTTTTCTTTCTTTTTTTTTTTTTTTTTTGAAATGGAGTTTTGCTCTTGTTGCCCAGGCTGGAGAACAATGGTGTGATCTCAGCTCACTGCAAACTCCGCCTCCCAGGTTCAAGCAATTCTCCTGCCTCAGCCTCCTGAGTAGCTGGGATTACAGGCACCCGGCCACCACACTTAGCTAATTTTTTGTATTTTTAGTGGTAACAGGATTTCACCATGTTGGCCAGGCTGGTCTTGAATTCCTGACCTCAGGTGATCTGCCCACCTCAGCCTCCCAACATGCTGGGATTACAAGCTTGAGCCACCGTACCCAGCAAAACCAACTATATTTCTTATACTATAGCCTTCTCTGCCATCCAGGGATCATTCACACTTTTGTGGGTAAGGACTTTTGGAGCACGTGGGAGCAATGTCTAGGTTGACATGTGAGCAAAACACATACCGCATGCCTAGACACAGGAATAGGGGGATGAAGGCAGAGCTGCTATCTTTGCTGTAGTGGAAGCCAGAGGCTCAGGTACAGACCCAGCTCTGCAGCTAATGATTTCCATAAGCAGCCGAGATAACACCACTGCACTCCAGCCTGGGCAGCAGAGTGAGAATCCATCTCAAATAAATAAATAATAAAAATAAAGCGCTGGGTATGGTGGCTTGTGCCTGTTATCCCAGCACTTTGAGAGGCCAAGGCAGGCGAATCACGAGGTCAAGAGATCCAGACCATCCTGGCCAACATGGTGAAACTCCGTCTCTACTAAAGATACAAAAAATTAGCTGGGCGTGGTGGCACGTGCCTGTAGTCCCAGCTACTCGGGAGGCTGAGGCAGAGGGTCGATTGAACTCAGGAGGCAGGGGTTGCAGTGAGCCAAGATCATGCCACTGCACTCCAGCCTGGCAACAGAGGGAGACTGTGTCTCAAAAACCAAAAATTCAATAAAAAATCAATGAAAATAAAGAAGTCCTTCAATCTTCAATCAAGAAATCAATGTGCCTTCTAAAGGAAATCCTGTTAACTCGGGCAGAGGGGTGCTTTGTTTCACTGGATTTGGGTTTGTAAGTTTGAGGCTAGGACTGTGGGAACACTGAACAGTTGGGCATAGAGAGGAGAAAGGTTTTGTACCCTGGCATGATGAAGAGCAGGTGATTGGGCACTGTCTAGAGGACAGTTGGGAATGAACAAGAGGCTCTGAAAAAGCCCCTTCCCCTCTCTGTATTTTATTTACTCAACCCTAAAATGGGCTCATGCACTTCCAACTGTAACCTTCTAGGACTCTGACTTTAGTTCTGCACTCTCCACAGTGCAAGGTGAGGGGATAGCGTTTATTAACAGAGCATTTGTGCATTTACATGGAACATACTTGCTGCATCCCCATATGATGGATTTTCTCACAAATTACATATGCTAAGAACTGCTCAGATTAAACTGTAAGATCACATCAGATGCACTATTGATTTTCATTATTTTCGTTTCTCCATCCCTGAGTTTTCTGCAATTGCCCCCTAGTTTGAGTTTACCCAGCAAAACAATCTGTCTCCTCTTTCTAGTGATCCGTTCATAAAACTTCATAACTTGGGAGTCTAAGGAACTAGCCTAGTTTGGATACAATGTCTGTCCTTCTACAGGGGTGATCCTTGTGGACCTCCTGGAGCCAGTAGGGATTCCTCTGGCTGGAGCAGTAGATGTCTTTCAATGGCAATGTGAATCAACAGCCGTGCCTGCATACACAGTCTTCTTATGAAATAAGGAAGGCTGAGCACTGTGACTCATGCCCATAGTGACAGCACTGTGGGAGGCCAAGGGTGGAGGATGGTTTGAGTACAGAAGTCTGAGACCAGCCCAGTCGACATGGTGAAACCCCACCTCTACAAAAAAATACAAAAATTCGTAGGGCATAGTGGCATGCACCGGCAGTCCCAGCTACCTGGGAGGCTGAGGTGGGAGGATCACTTCAGCCTACCTAGGGGGTGAGGTGGGAGGATCGCTTCAGCCTGGTAGGTAGAGGCTTCAGTGGGCCAAGATCGTGCCTTTGTACTCCAACCTGGTCAGCAGAGCAAGAACAGGACTCAAAAAATAACAATAAAATAAAAGAAAGAAATCAACTTCTGTCATGAAAAACTATCCTGCTAATGCACAAATGCTTTATCCCCTATTTAGCTGTCCACTGGGGAACACTAGTAGCCGTTCTCCACAGATGCTCTCTGGGGTGCCCACTTTCCCACCCATTTTGCCCTTTTGACCCTGTTTCACACTTGCAATGTCTGGGCCGTATAGTTTCTAGGCAGCCCCAGTTCCCCTAAAAGGGCAAGCAAGGTAATTTTCCAGCAAAGGAGGCCCCTCCTGACTTTACAAGGGCCATGTAGGGAGCTGAGATCCCTCGAGTGTCCTTTTCAGAATCTCTCCTCTGATTCATTGTCATCCCAGAAGAGATTAGCTCTGCATACAAACACCAAGTTATTAAAATTGGACACCGCTCTGCCTCTGATATTGGGAAACAGTTACAGATAGCTTTGTATAGAATGACTCCTATGACAGAGCAACAAGATGTACAACTCCAAGGCTATTAAAAACAAAGCAAGATGAAAAGCAAAACCAGAAGGGCTGCTCACCCAAAACTTTCAGGGGAACAGCAGATAAGTCAAGGGATTATTCATGAGAAAAAGACCACAAATAGAGAAACACTCAGTGGCTTAAAGCTTGAGCGTTGGGGACTTGCAATTTAGGGACTATGTTAACTTCTCTTCCCAGGTCCACAAGGGGCGTGGTTTTAAAGGCAAGAACTTCCCAGCGCCACGCCTCCATCCACCTCCCCATCCGGGACCCTAAAGTCTTTTGTCTAACTTTCCCCTGCGCAAGGGTAGGTAAAATTCCAGGTGGGCTTCCTTTGTTCAGAAAGCCAGCCAAAAGCCTTAGAAGGAGGGACTCTGTTGTGGGCCCAAGCAACTAATCCGGAATCAAAGTCAAAGGTCAATCACTCCAGAGGAAGTCTGACAGAACTCCTCTCATTGGACAAGAACATGAATGGGGCGGGAATAACTTCAAAGTTAAAACCCTACTGCCCCTTATCGGTGCGGACTCCTTCTCCGATCCCCTCCCATGGCCACTGGGAGCTGCCTCTCCGTCTCTACCTGTGCGGATTTCCCTCTCTGGGATTCCCTCCCACGACAGCGTGGGAGCTCTCTCTACTTCTCCCTCTTTCTCTTTCTGCCTAATAAATTGCTCTCTGCAAAACTCTTTGGGTCCCATATTTACTTAACCAGTAAGCTCACCGTGGCCAGGGCCTCTCTCCCATTCCTGGGGCGAGGAGCCCAAGAACCTCGGGCACATCAAATGGGGGCGGGAGCTGAGCCCCGTCGGTCCCGCAATCCGGTTACACAATGATCTCTCTCATCATTCATTTACTTGTACAAAGGGCCGAGCGCTGTCCTAAGTGCTGGATCCCCCACAACTGAACATAACCAACAAGATCCTAACTCCTCTGACATTTAAATACCTGTAGGGGGCCAGGCACCGTGGCTCACGCCTATAATCCCAGCACTTTCTTGAGTCCAGGAGTTCAAGACTAGCTTGGGCAACGCGGAGAAACCCTGTCTCTACCAAAAATACAAAAAACAAACAAACAAACAAACAAATTGTTGGACATAATGGCATGCACCTGTAGTCCCAGCTACTTGGGAGGCTGAGGTGGGAGAATTGCTTGAGCCCAGGAGGCAGAGGTTGCCTTGAACCCAGATGAAGCCACTGCACTCCAGCCTGAGCGACAGAGTGAGACCCTGTCACAGTAAAGGGAGACCAACATTTACGTTGTAAACATATCATAGATAAGATGACTTCAGGTTGATCGTGGTGGTCACACCTATAATCCCAACACTTTGGAAGATCAAGGCAGGAGGATCACTTGAGGCCAGGAGTTTGAGACTAGCGAGACTGTCTCTACAAAAAAAAAAAAAAAAAAAAAATTTTAATTAGGTTTTAAAAAAAAAAGATAACTTCAGAAAGTTGTAAATTCCACGACAAGAACACAGTAGAATAGAGTGACTGAGAGACATGGTCACAGAGGCCACTCCTATACCCTGGGTGGTCAAGAAAAGCCTCTCAGGATGTGACATTTAAGTGGGGTGCAGAGAAGCAAAAAAAAAAAAAAAAACTCAGGGTTACTCCTGGAGGCTTTTGGCGTGAGCAACTCTGGTGAAAATGAATTATCAGTGTGTCAGGATGAATGATAAACCCTTTCCATCATTCTTGGGAGGGACACAAGGTATTCTTTTGTTTTTGTTTTGTTGGGAGTTTAGGAGCCAACTCATTAGAAATACAAGCAGTGGCGACATTCCACTCTGCAACCTGAGAAATACTTGAGCTCTTCTTTGCATATGATGATTTTTAACCTATTTCTTCAGAAAAACAAATGCCAAGCAGAGGTTAGAAACAAATGCTGGCGTAAGTGTAAACATCCGCTTTGTGAAGACTCAAAGGCAGGCCCTTTCTCTGCCAGAAATGTGTTTCTCATCTGCAAAGGGCAGGAGAGGCCTTCACCCAACTGTTTGGTTGAGAATCCAGACTTCAAACGTAACCCCATGGGTCTTGGAGCCAGCTTAATAGAGAATGGAGTGTCTTTGTTGAAAACTCTACTGCGTTTTGTGGAGGGGAGGGGGCAAAAGCTAGCTGAATATGCAAGGGAGGGATGAGATTTTTAGAAGAGGCAAAATATCAAGGAAGAGAAACTGCAAACAGATTCTTGAGACTCAATTGGCTGCGTAGCAGCAAATATCATTTCTGTGATTCCTGTAAAGGAATCACACGACAACTTCCAAGTGCATCTGCTTGCTGTGTGGATGGCCTCTAATGAGACACGGTTTCTAGCCAATTGGGTTTCACACCGCTCAGTGCCAGCTTGGCGATTTGTTTTGCATTAAACACTGCAGCCTGTTAACCTGGTGAGTAACTGTTCTGGACGGGCAGCCAGAATCCCTCATTGCACTGCCCTTTTTCCCTAAAGAAAGAGAAAAAGATAGTGGTAATGATGGTGATGAAAATGCAATCGATCAGGTTACCATCTTGAAAACTTGAACTCATTGAGCTAAAATGACCCAGATAATGGGCCTTTTAAAAATATGCTCTGGGCTGGCATGATGGCTCATGCCTGTAATCCTAGCACTTTGGGAGGCTGAGGCAGGTGGATCACTTGAGGTCTGAGACCAGCCTGGCTAACATGGTGAAACCCCATCTCTACTGAAAATACAAAAATTAGCCAGGTGTGGTGGCAGGCGCCTGTAGTCCCAGCTACTTGGGAGGCTGAGTTAGGAGAATTGCTTGAACCCCAGAGGCAAAGTTGCAGTGAGCTGAAATTGTGCCACTGCACTTCAGCCTGGGCAACAGAGCAAGATTCCATCTCAAAAAAGAAAAAAATTCTGGAACATTCCAAGGAAGCGCTCAATCTATTTTTCAGCCTTTCTGTGCCCTCTGCTCTTGCTGGGAGAACTAGACCTCTCTGTCTCCAGATAATTCAGAGTTCTGGAGTGCACAAGATACTTGGGAATTCCATCTGGAGGTGACGGAGCTGGTGGCCGGGGGCAGTGGAGAGGAGCAGTTTAGGAACAAAAACATCAGACTTCATTAATCTCCATTGTAAATGTAAAAGTCCTCCTGTGTCTGACACCACCAGGATTGTAGGATTTTTCTTCTTTAGGGGACAAAAATGAACCATTCCCAGCAGAAGCAGTCTGTCCATGGTCTCTTTCTCATGGGTCTAAATAAACTTAAAACTTTGGGCTGGGCCAAGAGTCTGGATCCCTAAGTACACCCACCAAGGCTCCATTAGAGCCCTCCCATTTACTCTGAAAATACTGTGGCCACCCTCCCCACATTCCTCCTCCTCTTTCCACGGCAGAAGGGAGATGGGTGTGTCAGCTATGATACCACAAAACCACCAATGTGTGGCTCCTTCCACAATGGGATGCTTGCTGGGTAAAGTAGCTCATTCTCAAGACTTTTTCTCTCGAAGCCAGGGCAGGGCAATGGTGGGGACCAGTCTTTGCAGAAGAAGAATCTTGATTTTCTGGATTTCAGCTGCAATTTCTGCTTCAACAAGAACTGCATAGAACCAATCAGACCATTAGGCTGCTAAAAGGAGTTGATGAAAGCTATGCCCCATCCACATGTGAAACCTATAGGGTGATAATAGTAGGTTTCCGTGGCAATGACAACACATGCTTTGTTTGTTTGTTTGATGTTTGCTTTCCAAGGCACTTCCACCAGGGGATTACAAGGAATGTTTTTGACTTACAATGGAAAAAAAAAATTATTCTTAGCTTGCAGAAGTCAGGAAAGACTGCGTGCACATGCACATGTGTTTGTAGGTGTTGTTTGCATAGTGTATGTGAGCATGAGGTTTGTGTGTGTGTCACTTTCAAAGTACCGGAAGCCAAACTGTTGATTTTCTGACATGCTACATGGTCCTTTTCAGCTATCAAAAATAGAAAGATGACCATAAGCAGATGAATGTTGTCAGAAAGTGCACACAGGCAGCCCTGAGCATTTGATTCAGCTGACACTGGCAATTGTTCACAGTGAGTTTCTGCTCCCATCATGGTCAAGACAACCCTCCAAGCACTGTGGCCCCTTAGGCCAAGCCCAGAAGTTGCGGGACTTAGTGGTTTGACACCAACATGTGCTGATTAAAACACTGCACCATGGAGAGCCATGAATTGTTTTAAGCATTCTGTGAGCTAACATCTTTTTTTTTCTTTTTGAGACAGGGTGTCACTCTGTTGCCCAGGCTAGAGTGCAGTGTCTTGATCATGGCTCACTGCAGCCTCGATTCCCTGGGTTCAAGCATTCCTCCTACCTCATCCTCCCGAGTAGCTGGGAATACAAGCATGCACCACCATGCCCAATTAGGTTTTTGGTTCGGGGTGGGTTTTCTTTTTGTTTTTGTTTTTGTTTTTGTAGAGACAGGGTCTTGCTATGTTGCCAAGGCTAGTCTTAAACTCCTGGGCTCAAGCAGTCCTCCCTGCTCGGCCTCTCAAAGTGCAGGGATTACAGGCATCAGCCACCACACCCCGCCTGTGATCTAACATCTTAAGATTTCAGGCAGATACAATTACTTTCCAAAAGAGAATATTTCCCCAGTGTCTCTCTTAGAGAACCCAGGGCAAGCAAGCCATCTAAGACTTGTTTGGTGAAGTGTTTGTGAGATGGTTCCATAACATATAAAAGAAACCAAGGAAATATGAGGCTTTGTGAAAATTAACAGACAACAGGGGCTCAAGAGTTCAAAACAGAAGACTGGGCTGTGGCCAGACGACCGACTGCAGGAGGGTGATACACATCACGACACAAAGAAGCAGCCAGCAGGCAGGGCACGTCTGAAATACATAAACCCATGCTGTCAGTAGTGCAATTCAAAGAACTCGTCTTGCTAGACCATTTTACATAAATATTTTCCAACATATTCAATCAGCCCCCTCAAATTGACACTGTCACCAAAATCAAATCAATACTTCTTGGGAGGGATGGAATAAGCATCTTATCTAATAATCAACTTATTTGAGATCTGCAATGCTGACTGCTGTTACCAAAAGACATTTCTCAATTATTTACGTTTAACTATACATTACTTTGATTTTTGTCTCAACTGCATTCAGATAAAATGTGAGCTTCTAATTTAATTTTCATGTGGATTTCCTGTGACATGTCTATTTATGCCAATTTCCCAGGAGGAAATGGACATCAGTAATAAAGATAGTTATAGAAAGCACTTGCAAAGCACTTTTAGCATGCCAGACTCTGGGCTCAAGCCACCATCAAGATTGTCTATTGCAATCTTCAGGCAAGTCTATGAGGAGGCAATGGATTGATATCCCCATTTTATGGATGATGTACTGGAGCTGAGAATAAGTGTCTTGCCCCCGAGATCTGACCCCCACAGTCTGACTCTAGAGCCCTGCCCCTGGCGGATGTGGTAACTCTCACCGGAAATCTCAGAGCTCTGGGAGGCCAAGGAAGAAGGATCTGTTGAGCCCAGGAGTTCGAGACCAGCCTGAGCAAAAATGCAAGACCCTGTCTCTAAAAAGAAATTTTAAAATTATCCGGGTGTGTTGGTGCGTACTTGTAGTTCCAGCTACTTGAGAGGCCGAGGATGAAGGATGACTTGAGCCTGGGAGTTAAAAGCTGCAGTAAGCTTTTTTTCTTTTTCTTTTTTTCTTTTTTTTTTTTTTTGAGACAGAGTCTTATTCTGTCACCCAGGCTGGAGGGCAGTGGCACAATTTCCGCTCACTGCAACCTCTGCCTCTCAGGCTCAAGCAATCCTCATGCCTCAGTCTCCCAAGTACCTGGGATTACAGGCGTGTACCACCATGCCTGGCTATTTTTTGTATTTTTAGTAGAGATGGATATTTGCCATGTTGGCCAGGCTGGTCTCAAACTCCTGGCTTCAAGGGATCCACCCATCTCAGCCTCCCGAAGTGTTGGGATTACAGGCATGAGCTGCCGCACCCAGCCCTGCAGTGAGCTTTGATCATACCACCGGGCAACAGAGTAAGACCCTGTCACAAAAATAAATAAAATAAAATAAAAATAGAGTTCTGCTTCTACCCACTGCACAGCCCCACTTCTGTAGCATGGGAATTCCCAGCAGGGATTTTCATAAGATTTTCTGCTCTGAGTCAGCATATCTGACGTTAGCACCAGAATGGACCTAAGAGATGACCCCATCCCTGAAGAAAATCAAAGCCACTTCTGGTTGTGGTTCTGCTCTGCCATTTGGTTTCCTTCTAAGATGTCTGCCCTTCTCTAGGAGTTTTGTGCAAGACTGGGAGCCTCTGTCTATTGCATTCTTTAGACAGAGGATACTTTCTGAATAGGACTAAAAGCAAAGAAGAGGAACATATGGATGTGGCGTGACATGTGAATGAAGACTGCCTGCATCAAAGCCCCAGTTTATCATCTATTAACGCGGTGTCCCTGTGGAAGGGTGAAGTCTTCGTACCTCAGCATCTTCATCTGCATAATGGAGATGGTCATAATTCCTCTGCAATGTGAGGTCAGGAAGAGGAGGATAGGAAACCACACATGTTGGCCAGTAATCCCAGCACTATGGAAGGCTGAGGTGGGCAGATCACTTGAGGTCAGGAATTCAAAACCAGCATGGTCAACATGGTAAAACCCTGTCTCTACTAAAAATCCAAAATAGTAGCTGGGTGTGGTGGTGCAAGTCTGTAGTCCCAGCTATTTGGAAGGCTGAGGCAGGAGAATCACTTGAACCCAGGAGGTGGAGATAGCAGTGAGCCAAGATCACACCACTGTACTCTAGCCTGGGCAACAGAATGAGACTCTGTCTTGAAAAGAAAGAAAAGGAAGGAAGGAAGGGAGGGAGAGAGGGAGGGCAGGAGAGAGGGGGAAGAGAGAGAGAGAAAGAAAGAGAAATAAAGGAAAAGAAAGAAAAGAAAGAAAATAAAGAAAGAAAGAAAGAAAGAAAGAAAGAAAGAAAAGAAAGAATGAAAGAGAAAGAAGGAAGGAAGGAAGGAAGGAACATGTAAAGAGCTCACCGTGTTCCTGGCACAGAGTAACTGCTCAGTTCTTGGTTATGAGTCGCAATCACCCCGAGGAACTCTCCCCGAACCACATCCTGCATGACACCTGCTTTGGGATTTTGTTATACACCCATCTTTCTCCACTGTGCTGTGAGTCGCTCACTAGCCTGGGTTGTGCCTCATTCAGAAGCCCCAGCCTCAACACAGTTCCCAACCCATAGTTGGCACTCGTGAATGTCTGCCGATTGGGTAAGTGACTGCATATATACACTCATTCCAACCCCAGCTCACTGCGCAGACAAGGCAACAAGCTCAGAGGAACCAAGCCTCTAACTGAAGCCACAGAACTGGGTGGTGGCACAGGTAAAGGGTGTCTCAAGCTGCTTGACTTCCAGTCCAATGTCTGCACACCACAGCAGAGTGCCCCAACTTTGCTTCTAGCTATACCATCCAAGCTGGAGTGCAGTGGCATGATCCTAGCTCACTGCAGCCTCAACCTCCTGGGCTCAAGTGATCCTCTCATCTCAGCCTCCCAAGTAGCTGGGACCACAGGCATGGAATTTTGTTTTTTATAGAGATAGGGTCATCCTATGTTCCCCAGGCTGGTCTCACACTCCTGGGCTCAAAGAGATCATCCCACCTCGGCCTCTCAAAATGCTAGGTTTACAGGCATGAGCCACTGCACCTGGATTGCAATTTTCTTTAAAATTTTTTGGGGGTTTTTTAAAATTTATTTTGAGACAGTCTCACTCTGTCACTCAGGCTGGAGTGTAATAGCTGGATCTCAGCTCACTGCACCTCCGCCTCCTGGGTTCAAGCAATTTGCCTGCCTCAGCCTCCCTAGTAGCTGGCGTTACAGGTGCCCAACACCCGACTAATTTTTGTAGTTTTAGTAGAGGCGGGGTTTTGCCATGTTGGCCAGGCCGATCTCGAACTTCTGACCTCAGGTGATCCACCTGCCTCAGCCCCCCAAAGTGCTGGGATTACAGGCGTGAGCCACCACACCTGGCCTAAAATGATTTTATCACGGACCAAGATCAAAGGGAAAACCAGAACATAATTAATATCAAACTAGGGACACATTTACAATCTATTTTTTCTACTTCCCATAAATTACATGTCAGCAATCCATCACAAAATGAAAAAAAAAAAAAGTTGCAAAAATACGGACCTAAACACTTTTAGTGCCTTGCATCTTAAATAATTACACAGTAATACTATGATAATCTAATAGTAATTGACAAAATAAAAATGCATAGTAATCATGTATTGTACCTGATATAAGCAATATTACATCACCTACTATCCTGCCTTTTACGTGCCTATTTCATTCCTTGGAAGCTCTTTGGTAATGAAGATGCTATTAAGCAAGACTTTTTTAATTTGTATCTTTCCCTTATAGTGATTCATCAATAAATTTTTCTGATTTCCTTCATAAATAAGTTTCATTATTTCTCATTATTTAAATAAACAACCACATTCTCCTGTCCTGAAAAGATGTCATATATTAGATGACCTTCCTACAGAAAATCACAAATGAGAGAAGACCAGACAACCTGCAAGAAAATAAGTAATCAGGCAATCAGGCACTAAATCAGCTGGACAGACAGTAAGCATTATGGTATAGTCTGCAAAAAAGGCGGGGCACAATGGTTCACACCTGTAATCCCAGCACTCTGGGAGGCGGAGGTGGGTGGATCACTTGAGGTCAGGAGTTCAAGAACAGCCTCGCCAACATGGTGAAACCCTGTCTCTACTAAAAATACAAAAATTAGCCCGGCATGGTGGCAGACACATGTAGTCCCAGCTACCTGGGAGGCTGAGGTATGAGAATTGTTTGACCTGGGGAAGTGGAGGTTGCAGTGAGCCAAGATCATGCCACTGCACTCCACCTGGGCAAAAGGGTGAGACACCATTTAAAAAATAAAAAATAAACATCTACCAAAAAAAATTTTCTTTACAAAGTAAAAACCAAAAGAGAATTTCGTTTTACTGTAACATGAGTTAAGTCTCAGCTTTTGCACAATTTATCCACGATTTCTTCATTTTGTTGTTTTAAGCATGCTTTTAAGACACACTGAATAACTTGTAAAAAATGTATACAATTTCAAATGACATTTCAGATAAGTTTTATTGACTTAATGCTCTGATAATAAAATTATAACAATCAGTATTATTCTGATTTATTGCCATTTTTACTTTCACTTTGTAATGGACTTGGTGCATCCCAGAATTGAATGTAATGTTGCTGCCATCTCAAGGTCACTCACTGAAAATGAGATGGCTCACTCCAGCCTAGTGCTCTGAAGCACATAAGTAACTGAGGGCTTTATGAATGAAAATACCACTTTGTGATCACGTCGCAGTAAATCTAAACTTTTATTTGCAATGAAACAATGGGTTTTATACACAATTTTCAATGAAAACATACTCCAGTAATGCTACTATGGCAATGTGAGTACTGGATTTGTGAGAGAAAAGGCTTTTATATCACAGTCCAGGGGAAGAAATGTCAGTGCATCAAATTGAAGAACCATCTGTGCCACTGGCATATTGACACGGCGTCATCCAGCGACAGTGGTTTCTTTAGAAAGAGACATCGTCCTTGAGTTTATTTTTCTTTTGTAAAGCACACTTGGCCATTTTCCCTCCCTCTTCAATCTTTCCCAGTTGGTGACCTCCACGACCCTGACGCTCTTCCCTCTGGATTTATCAGAACTACCCTTAACATGAACAAACAGTTCATGGGAAAGGAAAAGCCAGTGAGCTGATTCAAGGAGATACATGTTTTGCCTAACAGATTGTCAAAGATCAACTTTCGATCACACTGGTTTGGCAAGGTAGTACTGTAAATTAGAAAACAGGGAAATGTGGTGATAGTTTCCAAATTTTAACATGCATATACCTTCTGACCAGCAATCCCATTTCTAAAAATTTATCTGTCAGATCTATACATACGTGTGCACACAGAGATGTATGCACAAAGAAACTTATCACAGCGAAAGACTGGAAACAAACTAAATGTCCATCAATAGAAGACATGTCAATTATGGTAAATCCACAAAATGGAATACTGTACAACCTTTGAAATCAACAAGGCAGCTCTATATGTACCAATATGGCACCATTTCCGAGATCATATGGTTAAGTTGGAAAAAAAAAAAGCAATGTGCTAAACGGTGTGTATAGTGTGCTTAGGGTATATGTATTTGCACAGAATCTCTGTGGAAAAACACAATCAACCACTAACAATGGTTCCTTGATAGGAAGAACTAGGTAATAGGGTGGGAGAGACTTAAAATTCACTATCTACCCATTCTGTCTTGAATTATACACCGTACATATGTATTAACTACTTGAAATGTATAAATAAAAATAAAACATTTCAAAAACTGCTTTGGATTGTAATTCAAATAAAAAGTCAACATTTACAAAGAAAAGACAGGCCAGGCTTAGTGGCTCACATTTGTAATCCCAGCATGTTGGGAGCCTGAGGCAGGAGGAACACTTGAGCCCAAGAGTTTGAGATCAGCCTGGACAACAAAGTGAGACCCTGTTTCTACAAAAAATATTTAAATTAGCTGAGCTGGTGGGGTGCACCAGTAATCCTAGCCACTGAGGAGGCTGGGGCAGGAGGATCGCTTCAGCCCAGGAGGTTGAGGCTGCAGGGAGCTATGATCGCGCCACTGCACTCCAGCCTGGGCAACAGAGCAAGATCCTGTCTCAAAAAAAAAAAAAAAGAAAGAAAATAATAAAGAAAGAAAGAAGGGAGGGAGGGAGACAAGGAAGCCACAGAGGAGAGGACAGAAGGAGAAGGATACAAGAAGGGTGGGTGGGGGCTGCCACTGCGGACCAGGGGTTTGGCTCCCTTCATCATCCTTCTCACATCCCCTCTTGACAATTTCTCTGTTCTAATCTAGCCTGAATTTGTGTATCTGTTGTTTGTTTGTTTTGTTTCTTGGGGTTTTTCCTTCTTTTCGCTCTCTTTCTTGTTTGTTTTTGTTTTTGTTTTTTTTGAGATGGAGTCTCACTCTGCCACCCAGGCTGGAGTGCAGTGGCACGATTTCTGCTCACTGCAACCTCTGCCTCCCAGGTTCAAGCAATTCTCCTGCCTCAGCCTCCTGAGTAGCTGCAATTACAGGCATGTGCCACCACACCCAGCTGATTTTTGTATTTTTAGTACAAATGGGGTTTCGCCATGTTGGCCGGGCTGGTCTCAAACTCCTGACCTCAGGTGATCTGCCTACCTCGGCCTCCCAAAGTGCTGAGATTGATTCCAGGCATGAGCCAGCCTGCCGGGCCTGAATATACATTTCTTCCCTGATCTCCTCCTTTCTTCCATTCTCCTCTCACTTCCCATTCACTCTCCTCTGCGTTTCCATTCACTCTCCTAGTGGTCAATTCTCATTTCAGTTTCTCTGGTTTCTCCTGTTCTGCCTATCTCTGAGGATTCTCCCCAGCCCCCTCCATGGGGAGGACCAGAGCCAGCCCTTCTGTGTCGATGCCAGTATACCACCGGGCTTGCCAGGTACACGCTGTGTGCACCCGGGACACCCAAATAGTGTGAACAAGCCGCGTTGCAGTTAACAGCCCCATCTGTCATCTGCCCTCTTCTGGAACTCAAAGTGTTCAGCAGAGAATTGCCTATTTAGCTTCTTCTCTAAGTCCAGATATCACAGTGATTAACAATATATCTGCCCCTTGGACAGCACTGGCCAAGATGTAGAAGAAAGGCATCCTGGATGGGGTCTAGAAATATGGAGATATTTCACGTGTTTGGGGTGGGGAGTCCACCCACATTCTCTCAGATAGGGACCCAGGAACACCCAGTACTAGCTGAATGTCTGTGCCGAATATGTCAGCAGAAGTGTTAAGAGAACTCCAGGCACAGAGGAGAAAATGGAGTTGAAAGAAGGAAGTACCTCCAACTGTTCCGCATGATGCATTTACTGCATTTAACTTTCCTTTCCCTTTTCCTCCTTTATTAAAGCAAATCTCCTGCTATTTTTATAACTCCTTTTAATGCTACGTCATTAAGGGTGTAGTTGAAATTCTATTTAACATTGCTCAATAATTCAAATTCCATCAAACATCCATCAAAATACTTTTATAAGCCACTGATATGAAGGATTTCAAAAAGGTGCACATTTCGTCTCTCCCAATCCACACAGAAACTGCCTGGTTTTCTTTTGATATTAATTTGAAATGCTAGAGTTCAAAAGATTAGTATTCCTGCTACGACTCGGTTAGTTTTCCAACATGATCTACCTTGAAAACAGACACATTGTTTTTATTATACTTGAAGGTTATTGAAAAAGAAGCAAACCAATAAACAGTTTATTTCATCTTAAAGAGATGCTTTGGTAGATTTCTGGCATATGGAAATCCTTCTCCATTCTTCTCACAGAGACCCTCCAAGAGAAGGTGAACATGCTAAGCCCTACCACACCATGTTACAGAGATTCTCCAGAAAGGAAAATGGTGCAGAAACTGGACCCTTGGCAGGGCAGTTGAATCCAGGCCGCTGCTCCTTGGGCCCCCAGCTACAGCACCTCTCTGCTTTTCCCATCCCCAAGATCCTTCCAGCTCTAAAAGTCTACAACATTAACTCTGAGATAAACAATAGAGGAAGAGCAGGACAGCAAATATGGAGAGCAATGAAAAGTACGGCCAGGCACAGTGGGTCACACCTGCAATCCCAGCACTTTGGGAGGTGGAGGCAGGAGGATCACTTGAGCCCAGGAGTTCAAGACCAGCCTGGTCAACATAGTGAGCTCCTGTCTGTACAAGACTTTTTTAAAAATAGGCAGGCATGGTGGTATGTGCCAATCATCCAGCCACCTGGGAGGCTGAGGCAGGAAGATCACTTGAGCCCAGGAGCTTGAGACCAGCCTGGGCAACATAGTGAGATCCATAGCTCTACAAAAAAATAATCATAAAAATGAGCCAGGCATGGTGGCACACGCCTGTAATCCCAGCTACTCAGGATGCTGAGGCAGAAGGATCACTTGAGCCCAGTAGCTGGAAGCTGCAGTGAGCTATGAACATACCACTGCACTCCAACCTGGACGACAAAGCAAGACCCCAACTCTAAAAAAAGAAAATAAGAGCATAGAATGTGTGCGGGGCTTAAACCTAGATGACGGGTTGATAGGTGCAGCAAGCCACCCTGGCATATGTATACCTATGTAACAAACCAGCACATTCTGCACATATGTCCTGGAACTTAAAGTAAAATGAATAAAAATTTTAAAAAGGAACCTGCTAGAATAAAAGGGACTGGAGGGACTGAAAAACTAGAAAAAAATAAAAATCAAGGCTGGCGTCCAATCAGAGACAGGAAATGGGTTTCCATTGTCTTCCATTTTTTTTAGGGATTTTGCACAGATATGAATTACGAGAGACTATTTCTCTTTTGCCTCCAGGTCCCCTCTTCCACCTTCTGTGTGATCATCTGGAATCATCTCAAGCATATAAACAGACACTTTTAAAAGCACCCCCACCTCCTCAGGAGGTGTCCAAACTGGGTTTTGAGATGGCACTCTAGAAATCCAAGATCTCCTGAGGGCACAAGAGATGTCATGAAACAAGGATCTGCAATAGGCAGATGTGATCTCTGAGCAACAGTTGGGTCTTCAGGAAGCTGACCCCTGAACCGAACAAGCAAGCATTGTGGCTGCAGAATTATGCTCCATGAAAGCGCAAAAGGGTGGGATTAAGAGACAGATGGACTCCTGGCTGGGCGCAGTGGGCTCACGCCTATAATCCCA
Organism: Cheracebus regulus; assembly: GCA_963574635.1. Classification (NCBI taxonomy): domain Eukaryota; kingdom Metazoa; phylum Chordata; class Mammalia; order Primates; family Pitheciidae; genus Cheracebus; species Cheracebus regulus. The sequence continues at coordinate 69,330 of CAUYQU010062024.1, read as the reverse complement.
ACACTTTAGGAGGCTGTGGTGGGAGGATCCCTTGAGCTCAGGAGTCCAAGACCAGCCTGGACAATATAGTGAGAGACCTCCATCTCTGCAAAAAATAAAAATAAAAATCCTCAGGGCACAGTGGCACATTCCTATAGTCCCAGCTACTCGGGAGGCCGAGGCAAGAGAATCACTTGAGCCTAGGAATTTAAGGCTGCAGTGAGCCATAATTGTCCCACCACACTGCACTCCAGCCTGGACAACAGAGCAAGAACCTGCTCCAAACTGGGTTTTGAGATGGCACTCCAGAAATCCAAGAAATTTTTTTGGTGAGGAGAGATAGATGGACTCCTAAAGACAGTACTTGGGAGCGGAGAAGGAATTATCTGGAAGAGACAAATTTAAGAGAACAAATCCATGGTAAGGCACTAACCTTATCCACCAAGGAATCTGAGATGAGGCCTGCCGTGAACGACAGTGGTGACCACCAATCTGATGTGGGGTCTCCCTGTTGACTCTATCCCAGCTTGTACAGAAGTGGTTTGCACAGAATTACTGCAACCACCAGCGTTACAGGGTTTCAAAGACTTTTATTCTGCATTTAAGAGATTTACAGGAAATCTCCAGGCAGTTAAGCTGAAGGGCTGAGCATGCCTCTCAGCTGGCTGGAAGCCAGTCATTTGGAGGGTCGTGCTAATTCCTGGGATATGCAGTCATACAGTCAGGAAGCAGCCCTGACCCTGCTAAGGTCAGTGTCGTGGCCAACTACCCTGAGCTCAATTTAGAGACATAACTATGGCAACGACTGTGCCCAATCGGTTATTAGAGGAGATTTATTGACGGATATGCTTGAATAGCAGAGCCATTAATTGCAATTACCAGACAAGACACTTTGTTCATCCCGGGGAACTGAATGCCAAAATGCCCTAACAACTTTAAAATCCCATTTGCTCTTGGGCACTCTGCTGGTGTCACTGCACCTGCCCAGCTCCCCAATCCTGCGAAGGAGAAAATAAGGGACTGAGCCTGATGTGATACTAGCTGGAGAAATCCGCAATCCTAGGTCCTGAAGTATAAGGCAGAGGAACCTTCAAGGCCCTTCACAGAGGTGAGGGAAGCATGAGCCATCCCACTCCACCCAATGCCGCTTCTCCAGGTCTGTTTTCACACTGCTATAAAGGCATACCTGAACCTGGGTAATTTACAAAGAAAATAGGTTTAATTGGCTTATGGTCTGCAGGCTGTTCAGGCTTCTGCTTCTGGGAAGGCCTCAGGAAACTTACAATCATGGTAGAAGATGAAGGGGAAACAGCCATGTCTTACATGGCAGGAGCAGAAGGAAGAGAGCAGGCCAGGTGCAATGGCTCACGACTATAATCCCAGCACTTTGAGAAATTGAGGCGGGCAGATCGCTTGAGGCCAGGAGTTCAAGACCAGCCTGGCAAAAATGGCAAAACCCCATCTCTACTAAAAATACAAAAATTAGCTGGACGAGACAGCAAGACTCCATCTCAAGAAGAAAAGAAGAAGAAGAAGAAAGTGAAGGGGAAAGTGCCACACACTTTTTTATTTTTTATTTTTGAGATAGAATCTTGCTCTGTTGCCCAGGCTGGAGTGTGCAATGGCGCCGTCTCGGCTCACTGCAACCTTCACCTCCCAGGTTTAAGCAATTCTCCTGCCTCACCCTCTTGAGTAGCTGAGATTACAGGCATGCACCACCACACCTGGCTAAATTTTTTGTATTTTTAGTAGAGATTGGGTTTCACCATGTTGGCTGACCTCAGGTGATCTGCCCACCTCAGCCTCCCAAAGTGCTGGGATTATAGGCGTGAGTCACTGTGCCCAGCCCAAAGTGCCACACACTTTTAAACAAGGAGACAGCACTGGGGGATGGTGCTAAACCATTAGGTACCACCCCCATGATCCAATGACCTCCCACCAGGCCCCACTTCCAACACTGAGGATTACAATTGAACATGAGATGTGGGTGGGGACACAGAGCCAAACCATATTAGGTCTCACCAACAGCACTGAAATACCTTCTGCCTTTGCTCTGCCAATCCACACCTGTCATTTCCTTTGAGATGCTCTGGGTTCCTGTGCGGCCTTGCTGTGCTTGGTGATGTTCACCCCAGGCTTCAATCACTTTGTGGTCTCCTGAGCCTGGAATAGTCAATCCCTGGATACCAGCCTTCTGGTCTTCCTCAGGGCACCCTCTTCTGAACACCCCATTTCTCTAAAGCAGGAACCTTTACCTCCCTCATGTGTCTTCTATCGCTTCACTCTGCTCTAATTTCTTCCAACACTGAAATTCCACTTTGCATTGGTCTGCCTGTTCATTTCTGTCTCTTTTACTAGATTCTAAGGTCCAGGAGAGCAGAAATTTGGTTTGTTCCTTCCACCACTGTATCCTTGGCACCAAGTACAGCATCTGGCACATGGCTGCTACTCAAGAAATATTTGTTTGGTTTGATTTTTCTCTGTTGTGTTCTTGTTTTTGAGATAGGATCTCATTCTGTCACCCAGGCTAGAATGCAGTAACATGATCATAACTCACTGCAGCCTCGAACTCCTGGCCTCATGCAATCCTCCCACCTCTACCTCCAAAAGTCTGGGATTAGAGGCACAAGCCACTGCACCTCAAGAGAAATATTTGTTGCATGAATAAATGGACTTGGTACATTGTGAAGTTGTGCTTACCTTCTCTATCCAACTAGATCATGGCTTCTGCGAAAGCAGGGATTCTCTCCCTGCTCATCCGTTCTTCCTCAGCACCGTGCACACCTTAGATGCTTTAAAACTTAAGCAAGTGGGGCCAAACGTGGTGGCTCACGCCTGTAATATCAGCACTTTGGGAGGCCAAGGCAGGCGGATCACCTGAAGTCAATAGTTTGAGATCAGCCTCGCCAACGTGGTGAAACCCTGTCGCTACTAAAAATACAAAAAAAAAAACTGGCCAGGTGTGGTGGTGTGCACCTGTAATCCCAGCTACTCAGGGGGCTGAGGCAGGAGAATCGCTTGAACCTGTGAGGCGGAGGTTGCTGTGAGCAGAGATGGTGCCACTGCACTCCAGCCTGGGCAACAGAGTGAGACTCCGTCTCAAAAAAAAAAACAAACAACAAACAAAAAACATAAGCAAGTGAATGACCCTGTGAACCACAAACCCTATCCACACATCAGAATAAGAAAAAGCACACATTCCACTTCTTTTCTAAGGAATAATAAGAGCTAACATTTAAAGAATGCTTTCTCTAGGGAGAGTTGGAAGTACTCTCCAAGGTACTCATTCATAAAATTCACAGGACAATACTGAAAGGCGGGGAATAGAATTCTCTGCTGGTGAAAGGTGAAGGCTTGGGGTTACACAGCTAACAAGTGACAGCGATGGACATAAGTCCAGGCACTCCAGACAGAATCTGTACCCTTAACCACCGTGCTAGGCTTTCTCTTTCTCCTGACTTTGAAAACTAGGATAAATTCAAAAACAATTAGAAAAACATCCCAAGAGAGGGCTTTGGGTGCTAACCTTATGCTCCCTTGAGTTTACTTTTTATTTTTGCTTTCTAAGTAGATTTCAAGTTACAAATCCCTGCTCCAAATTAAGATGTCCATGATAATCTCTCCCTTACCGGTAAAACTTCAAGACTATGCTTAACCTGCAGTTAGTGAGGTGCACGAAGGTCTTTCCAAAAGAGAGTTGAATGCAGCTCTTCCCCAAGCTGTAAGAACGCAATCCCAGATTAAATTGGCAGAGCAAAGGCGGGAGCAGGCAGTGACAGCTTGGACTCTCTGCCAAGCATGTAGAGTACAAGAATTTTCAGTTAACATAGATGAACTTCACTGATGCAAAACTGGCCCCACCAGGTGTTCCTGCGATTTACATCATTTCAGTGTTAACATGCAGGGGGGCCTTTGCTAAATGAGACCCTTAAGTAACTGGAATTTTCTATACTTAACTCTGATGCCCACTAATGTTAATTAAGTATTCATTGAAATCAAAATTTCTAGTCGGGTGTGGTGGCTCATGCCTGTAATCCCAGGATTTGGGGAGGCTGAGGCAGGCAGATCACTTGAGCCCAGGACTTCAAGACCAGCCTGGGCAACATGACAAAACCCCACTCTACTAAAAATACAAAAAATTTAATCAGGCATGATGATGAACACCTGTGGTCCCAGCTACTTGGGAGGCTGAGGTGGGAGGATTGCTTGAGCCTGGGAGGTGGAGGTCGCAGTGAGTCGAGATCGCACCACTGCACTCCAGCCTGGGCAACAGAGTGAGACCCTATCTCAAAAAAAAAAAAAAAAAATCAAGATTTCCTCAGTGGATCCTACAACCCCCATAAACATAACTCTTGATAATCCATGGTGTCTACCATCCAGTTCTCTATTTTACACAGTTAAATGGAGCAATGTGCTATGGGGTAGATGGACCTGAAGTACTGCAAGAATCTCAGTCCCTTGAGACAAATTCCATTATATTCCTGATTCATTCATTTATTCCTGTTTGATCTTTATTATCAACTACTACTACCATGTGAGATGTTGATACAACATTGTGGATGACCCCACAGAATCCATAGTCTACAGAAGGGGGTCACCATTCATCCCCTCACTACACAGATAAACTGCAACTACAGCAAGGGGCACTTGGTGTTAAGAGAGGGTAAAGAGATTTTAATCTGGTCACAGAGGTCAATGAAAGTGTTCCTGAGAAAACAACTCTTTTGTTAAGAGCTGAAGGAAAAGTAAGAGAATGAATGGGGAGGTGGGGCATGATGGCTCACGCCTGTAATCCCAACACTTTGAGAGGCTGAGGCGGGTGGATCACGAGGTCAGGAGTTCGAGACCAGCCTAGCCAACATGGTGAAACCCCGTCTCTACTAAAGACACAAAAAATTAGCCAGGCCGGGTGGTGGGCCCCCGTAATTCCAGCTACTTGGGAGACTGAGGCAGGAGAATCCCTTGAACCCAGGAGACAGAGGTTGCAGTGAATCAAGATCCCACCATTGCACTCTAGCCTGGGTGACAGGGTGAGGCTTCTTTCCAAAAAAAAGAGAGAAGAAATGGGGAGTGGGGACAGATGGGGAGGACATGGAGCTTGGTGCAGCTGGAAAACCGAAGTGTACATTGGTGAGGATAGGCAGATGTGATGGGGCTGAGGCTGGGGCAGTGCCTAGGGACATCAGGCTGGACTTCAAAGACCAGCTAAAGGCCTGGATCTCTAGGAGCAGCCACTGAGGACATTTAGGCTCCTTCAGAAAGGGAAAGATTCCAGGACTATGTAGAAGGTAAAACTGACAATTTGCTATGCGTCCGTTCTGCACACTCCACTTGCTGAGGCAGAAGACTGGACAAACACACTAAAGAGAAAAAAACAAAAGTCAATAGCAACGGCTGAAATGAAAAGGACTTCCTGGCCCATCTTAAGGTCAACAGAAAAGTAAACACTGAGGGCACACATCTCCAGAATGTACGGTCAGTCCAAGTTTCACTACTCTCAGCTAACTGCAAACGTACACTTCTGCAAATGGCCCAGAAATGAACCTCAGAGCTTATGACAATGATAGTCAGCCCATGTGCAACCACGGAGATGGGTTCTGTTTTACACTACTCTCACTAAAACAAAACAGAAATCTAGGCAGGGCATGATGGTGGCTCACGTCTGTAAACCCAGCACTTTGGGAGGCCAAGGTGGGCAGATCAATTGAGGTCAGGAGTTCAAGGCCAGCCTGGTAAACATGGTGAAACCCCATCTGTACTAAACACACACACACACACACACACACAAAATTAGCCAGGCATGATGGCACACGCCTGTAATCCCAGCTACTTGGGAGGCTGAGGCAGGAGAATTGATTGAACCCGGGAGGCGGAGATTGCAGTGAGCTGAGATCATGCCACTGCACTCCAGCCTGGATGACAGAGTGAGACTCGATCTCAAAAAATAAAACAAAACAAAACAAAAAATCTGTAATGTAGCTATTATTTTTGTGGTGACATCAACATTATTATGTAATCGTAGAGTAGGATACTGGTTTTAATCTACACAAAAATCACAGAATGTCCATGCTGGGAGGAGGCTTAAACATCATCTGAATATGTGTGCACTTTTCCAGTATGCTCACAGATGTTTTCACTTATAGTTTATCTTCTGTTAACATGTAATTTGGTGTCCTCTAATTAAACTGTGTGTTTTTCATGTGGGCTAACCCATGTACACTGCCTTTCAAGTTACCCTTATTCCCATCTAAGCACCAGTGGAACACACACACGCACACACGCACACACACACACACACACACACACACATACATACAACTGTACTCAGAGGAACTTAATCAACACTGTTAGTGGATTGACTTACTGACAACAGACCAAAGGCTGCCTCTGAGACTGATGCTCAAAGCCATAAAGCCAAGAGATTTATTTAGTCTCCATTTAAAAGAGCCTGATTCGGCAGAGCTCGGTGGCTCATGCCTATAATCCCAACACTTTGGGAGGCCAAAGTGGGCATATCACCTAAGGTTAGGAGTTCAAGACCAGCCTGGCCAACATGGCGAAACCCTGTCTCCACTAAAAATATAAAAATTAGCCGGCATGGTAGCAGGCACCTGTAATATCAGCTACTCGGGAGGCTGAGGCAGGAGAATTGCTTGAACCCAGGCGGCAAAGATTGTAGTGAACTGAGATCACACTACTGCATTCCAGTCTGGGCAACAGGGTAGATTCTGTTTCAAAAAAATAAAAATGAAAATGAAAGAATCTGATAAAAATCTAAGGGAGCCAGGCACGGTGGCTCATGCCTGTAATCCCAGAACTCTGGGAGGCCGAGGCAAAAGGATTGCTTGAAATCAGGAGTTTGAGACCAGCATGGGCAACATAGCGAGACCCCCATCTCTATTAAAAAAAAAATAATAGCCAGGTACAGTGGGGTAAACCTGTAGTCCTGGCTACTCTGGAGGCTGAGGTGTGAGGGTCACTTGAGCCCAGGAGTTGGAGGCTGCAGTAGCTAGGATCATGCCATTGCATTTCAGCCTGGACCACAGAGAGAGAGACCCTGTGTCAAAAGAAAACTAACAACTATAGGGAAGAGATGAAATGAACAGCCAAAGACTTGTTCCACCGGCTCTTCAAAGGATGGGAAAAACCAAAAGGAGTTAGAATCTGAGGCCCCAGCCCCTCTCCGTGCAGGAGAGCTGGTTCTGTCATTCGTGGAAAGAGTGTACCTAGATTAAACAGGAAAGCTGAGAAGGATGCCACATCCCTGGTTAAAAGGTCAGGGGGAAAATGAGTATATCAAGCAAACTGAGAGGTGTTGCAATTTCAGAAGGAAAGTAATTTTCTTAGATGACAGCAGAAGCCACTTTCAGCTTTTTCTTTTCTTTGATCCATCAGTGTTGCCCTGGCCACCAACCAAGTTCACACAGTCCAAGCAGACATTCTGGATTGCATCAACATGTTAGCACTCTTCGTTTTCAAAATGTAGACCATATATAGCTAAGATTAAACCTGTAGCAACCAGCCCCTAGATGTCATTGTTGCTGCTGAAATATCAACTCTTGAGTCTTGGAATTTTTACATCTGAAGAGATAGCAGTGTTCATCTGAATAAGCCCCTTAAATAATGCAAATTCAATTCACTTTCGGTTTTTCAAAGCCAAGTCCAAAGTCTTCTGGACTTCTTAACCAAAATGCAACTAAATCTTAGGGTGTTAGCACGCATTCAGTTGCCAACAAAATCCGCATTCAGGAAAAATAGGCTGAAAACCCCACGTAGTCGTATGTGACATTCCTAACGTGCTCACATCAAATTCCACGACATAAGCTGATTATAGAGTCGCTGGGCGATTCTGCCCTTCTTCTTTTCGTGTGTTGTCTGACTTCTGTGCCTGCCTCTGTCGTCGGTGTCTGGAGCTCAGAGCCGTCTGTGCCTTATGAACAGCAGCTTCCAATCAAGGGTGCATGGAAGAGCAGAAGAGCCCGCCCTGCTTCCAACAAGCCATCGAACGTGACATATTCTTTGTTCACAGTGTCCTTCAACTCCATCTCTTCCTTCCATTTCATATCATTCCAGTTCTAGTCTTTGCAATAACAACATTTTATTGTTTATTGATTGCTTTCTATGAGTCAGGCATACATTCAGTTCTTTAAACTTTTCAACAGCCCTGTAAGGTAGGCATGAAGTAACCCAGGCACAGAGAAGTACAGTAACTTGCCCAGGACACACAGCTAGGGAGTGCTAACAGGTTTTGAAGCACAGGGTAAATGAAAACCAGTCCACAGAATGGATTCTTAGGGCCTCTCTGTGACCAACTCCCTCGTCTCTAACTGGATGCCATGTTTATTCTTTTTCCAAGCCTCTGGCCCTTAATCTCATGCCCTATCTTCCCAAAAGATGCTTTTGAGTAGCTCGTCCAATAAATGTTATGCCTGGGAGCATGTCTGCTAAATGAAATCACTTTTTTCTTTGATCATTCAGTGTTTACTGAATGTAGCTACATTTTAGGCCCTGTTCTAGGCCAGGAGGGCAGGAGAGATATTGATGAACAAAACTGACAAGCTCCCCTGGGCTCTTGAAGCTCATTTCCCACCGGGGTAGACAGATGTTGAGGCGGTGATTACACACAGAATTCATGGCAAGAGAGTGAAGTCCACAAAGACGCGGGAAATCACACAAGTAGAGCCCCGAACACAGGCGCTCCGTCAGAAGGCCCTCAACAGAGGACTGCTGCCTGTCTCTGCCTGGCCCAGTCAAAGCCCCAACCTGCCTCTCTGGCCAGAGCTCTTCCTGCTCTCCACACTGAGTCCTCCAAGCCAGGCAGAGGGGTCTCCACAATCCAGATAGATCCGCTGTGTCCGTGTCCACCTCATCCCTCCATTTAGGTTGCTCCATTTTCTTCCACGTACCAAGGTGACCATTCTTGAACTTAGCTAGCTTAGGTTTTGATTTCCATTACCTGATCCTAGGGATGTCTCTGAAGATGGCCTAGAGGTATGAGCTGAGGGAGAAGGCCTGATGCAAGAGGGATGGATGGCATGGGAGCCTGGCCACTTACTCATGAAGCCTCGTGCACCCCACAGCTCCACACATGCCTAATTCTGGATGCGCCACTTACACCTGGTGACAGATTTCGGCTGGGACCTCCTGCCTATGGCCTTGTGGAGCTGATGATGAGGCCAGAAGGGGCATGAGATTTGCTATTGGCAGTGTGGATGATATGGTTTGGCTCTGTGTCCCCACCCAAACCTCATCTCAAATTGTAATCCCCACGTGTCAGGGAGGGTCCTGGTGTGACTGAATCATAAGGGCGAACTTCCCCCTAGCTGTTCTCATGATAGTGAGTGAGTTCTCACAAGATCTGGTTGTTTGCGAGTGTGTGGTACTCCCCCTCCCCTCACTCTCCTGCTCCAACCATGGTAAGATGTGCCTGTTTCCCCCTCACCTTCTGCCATGATTATAAGTCTCCAGAGGCCTTTCAGTCATTCTTCCTGTTAAGCCTGCAGAACTGTGAGTCAATTAAACCTCCTTTCTTCATAAATTACCTAGTCTCAGGTAGCTCTTTAGAGCAACATGAGAACAGACTAATACAGTGAACTTTCTCTGGGTACGATACGCAGTTTTTCCTTTCCTTTCTCACTCATGTCTCTTTCTCAGTAAAAGAAACACGCCAGGCTGGGTACGGTGGCTCACGCCTGTAATCCCAGCACTTTGGGAGGCCAAGACGGGTTGATCACTTGAGGTCAGGAGTTCAAGACCAGCCTGGGCAACGTGGTAAAACCCCGTCTTTACTAAAAATACAAAAATTAGCCGGGCATGGTGGCACATGCCTGTAATCCCAGCTACTTGGGAGGCTGAGGCAGGAGAATCATTGGAACCCAGGAGGCAGAGGTTGCAATGAGCCAAGATTGGGCCACTGCACTCCAGCCTGGGCGACAGAGCAAGAGTCAGTGTCAATAAATAAATAAGAAACCTCCCAGAAGGTCAAATACTATACCATGTTCCCTCTGCTTGGTCTTCCCCAGTATACGAGGAGCTCAAGCTGGGAATCTTAGAAGATAGACTCCTTGCAATCTACAGTTATCCATTTACTGATGTCTTAAAGAAGCAAGAAGTAGAACTCCCAGCCAGTCGGTGATGCCAGCAGCTCTTCCTCGTCTATCACCTCAAGAGGAACTGTCAAAATAACAAATGACATATTTTTAAGTTGCAGGATTACCCCTTAGCTGGGCTCTCTTGGTTTGATTAGCAGTTACTTTTTCCTTGCAGTGTCTTTCTTCATCTTCTCCTCCTTCTTCTTTTCATTTCCTTCCTCTGCTCCACTCATCCATAAAGGACACTGCTTTCAGGAAACGGCTTCTCTAGGAAGAATTCAGCAGTGTTCTATTACAATCACATTGTCTTGTTGACAGGTATTACCTGTCAGCAGGGGTTTGGGACAGAGCAGATAGCTCCCACCCAGCTCGGCGGACCACTCCCTGGCTCCTGGGTAGAGAAAAATGGCCAAAGGAGAGAGCTCTTTGGAGGCCTCAAAATCTCATTTCCATTCCCCTTGCAGAGAAGAGACTGACTTTATTGACAAAGACGACTGAAAATTGCTTGAGCGTTCCAATAACCAGTCTGCGTTGAGGCAGAAAGACAGTCTGGCGGAGGCAAGCTCCCTGCTCTACCGCTAGCTCCGCCGAGCCACACTTTCCTCCAGCACCAGTCTGTGGCATATGCAGACTAGACTGAGAGGAGCCTCCTGTCGGCCTCAAAAGCAGCCCCCCTCCACCTCCACTCCCAGCCTGCTGGTGCGTTTCCTGGATCCCAATCACAAATCAACATGAATGCGGGAAATCTCTGCCAGACACCAGACTCTCAGGCTGATTCAGGAGCTCGGGGTCAGGCCGAAGTCGGCTTGGACCAGGCACAGGCCCCACTTTCCACTGGAGTGCCCTGTGGCTTGGCTGCACGTTGCACGTTGCACGTGGGCCACTAGATGTCACCATTATTGATTCTTGTCCTTATACCAAGGTGCTGAGTCTAAGACAGGGTCCCAGGGCTAGAAGAACTCTGGAGAGAATTCCATCACAGCACTGACTGCAGGGCTGCTATGTTCACGGTGTCTTAGTTCCTCAGTGGGCCTTTTCTAAATAAATTAGCATCTCAGACCCAAAACAACTGAGCTGCAAATTAAGCAAAGACTCGTGTTAGTTAATCAGAGCCAACCCTGACTTTCACAATCACGTGCCCCGCCCTTTCTTCCACCTCTTCGTTGTCATGGTTGGTCACTATGTACCCTTATCCTTCTAGTTTCCGTGGGCCCCCAATAAGAAATAAATTAATATGTATGCCTCATAGCACCAGGGATTTTAGATGTCAATGTGCTGTTGGAAAAACGTAGGTCTGTGGCTTTTAGCAGAGAATGAATGACAGATGGATAATTTATGATGGTCCTCGAGACCTGAACTATAATTATGAAGTATTTCTAGGTGTATATTCAGGATGCAAAGTGTAAGGAACCCAGAGCTAATGTTAATTTATTACTGACAGCTGTATATATAATAATATATCACGTCTTTTCATCTTACATTCCTTCTGACTTACATCAAGCAATCTTTTCATTCATTAATAAAATCAAGTCTTGCCATTATTCTTAATGATGAAGTCCCATCCTGAACCCAGAGGACTCCTAACATTAAACTCCGTGCTTCCATATACCAGTCATCTGAAGCTCAATAATAGGATAAATTGAACTTCTTGTTTTACAAGCGAAGTGAAAACATCGGAAAGATGGAACCCACTTTCTCACAGTCCCACGAGTGCTAAGTAACAAAGCAGGGACAATTTTCGGGTTTATTTTTCTCAGCTCGCACTACCACATCCTTTTTTTCCTTTTAGCTCTCTTGCCTCCTCTCACCCTTCCACAGTCTTTCCTTTTTTGAGGCAGTATGTTTTTTAAAGGTCATGGTAAAAATTACAGCTTAAAGAAATACGGGCCACACGTCTCGTCCAATTTTCTGTGCTATGCCAAAGACTTACATGATTAATCCCTTCAAAAGAAGTCTAATCTAATCTTATCACACCAAAGACGAGGCGTCCTTCGTAAGTATTGTGGCTGGAAACAAGTAGGTCTTCCTCCAGTTTCAACTGGTTCGATGTCTCATTCGGTTTGCAACCAGTCATCACCTTGGCAACTTACTCGAGGCACTGTCTGTAGCGTTCCCAAAATGTAAGCAGTGCTCCAGTTCAACTTGTAAAGCACTGTGCATCATCAGGCTCCCTGGTCACTTTAGGAGATACAGAGACCCATGATACTTGTAGAAGCAAAACCTTTAACCTCATCGACTAATTAATGGCCTCAAAGTAAAATAACGAGGTGTGTGGAGATAGGGATTCAGTGACCGGTCATCTCTCATCTGGAGGCGGAATCAGATTCCACTGAATAGGCACTAGATAACTGAGTAAGCGGGTTTCCTATCTACAACACTACATCTTACTAGGATTGTTTAATTAAATCATGATAAATAACACCGTGGCAGGTGAGAGGTGCTGAGAAGAGTTTAGGTGAGCTGTCCACAGGTTCAATGGAACTACATCTGAATGCCTTTGCATTCTTCTGACTTAAAAATGTTGACTGTAATTTCCTGGAGAGTTCTTTTCTAAGAAACAGAAATACTGAGGTTCTGTGTTCCAGGCTTTTTGAAGTTTTCTTGGTTTTTCTATCAGATGCTGCATTGTATACCTTCTCAGTCTTCGGGAATGAAGGTCTCAATTTTTTCATCATCATTTTTTTCTGCCTATAATGATTTCTTCCTAATGGCTCTGGCTGTTCCAGGTACATCAGAGTAGGGAGGGGATATCAGCGGTTGTGTCATCCTGCAGTAACAAACAGATTTCTCAGAGAACTAAAATTAGAATTACCATTCCACCCAACAATCCCACTACTGGGTGTATACTCAAAGGAAGATAAATCATTCTACCAAAAAGACACCTGCACTCATATATTTACTGAAGCACTATTCACAATTGCAAAGACACGTAATCAACCAAAGTGCCCAACAACCGTAAAATGGATAAAGAAAATGCAGTACATGGCCGGGTGCAGTGGCTCACACCTGTAATCCCAGCACTTTGGGAGGCCAAGATGGGCGGATCACCTGAAGTCAGGAGTTCGAGACCAGCCTAACCAACACGGAGAAACCCTGTCTCTACTAAAAGGACAAAATTAGGTAGGCATGGTGGTACATGCCTGTAATCCCAAGTACTCGGGAGGCTAAGGCAGGAGAATTGCTTGAATCTGGGAGGTGGCGGTTGGGGTGAGCCGAGATCGATCGTGCCATTGCACTCCAGCCTGGGCAACAAGACTGAAATTTCGTCTCAAAAAATAAGAAAGAAAGAAAAGAGAAGGGTGTGGGGGAGCGGAGGGGAGAGGAGGGGAGGGGAAGCTGGGATTGTTTGTGCCAATAGCCCATATTTCTTGTTTGTTCTCCCTTTGAACACTTTGTATTTCTGGTTTTCCTTGATTGTTTTTCCTTCCATCCTTCTATGCTAGCCTACTGCTCAATCTCTCACCTTTCATTGAAAAAAAAATTACTCAACATTTTATTTTTACTTCTTCATAGCTATTTGGTCTAATTGGAACAGCAGAATTATAACTCTGCTGCCGGGCATGGTGGCTCACGCCTGTAATCCCAGCACTCTGGGAGGCCAAGGTGGGCAGATCACTTGAGGTCAGGAGTTCGAGACCAGTCTGGCCAACATGGTGAAACCCTATCTCTACTAAAATACAAAAATTAGCCGGACGTGGTGGCATATCCCTGTAATCCCAGCTCCTGGGGAGGCTGAGGCAGGAGAATAGCTTGAACCCAAAAGGTGGAGATTGCAATGAGCCAAGATCATCCCTCTGCACTCCAGTCTGGGTGACAGAGTGAGACTCCAATTCAAAAAAAAAAAAAATCTGACTTTGCTGGTTTCCTAACCCCCAAATTCAGATGAATTTGTACCCTAATATACAGTAACAGGAATTATCAGCCTGTCTGATTCTAAATTTTGTTGGATCTTCTTCCCAGGACAGTAGACAGCCCAGCTAGCTGTAAAGGCCTCTCAAAGATCTGGAGTAGAGGTGTCTCACCAGATTCCCTTACAATGACCAGAACCTTTAGTTTTATTCCCTTGCTCATGCCCGCAGCCCACCCGCTGAGTCCAGACCAGAGCACCATGCCGCATAGTTCCTAATATAGCAAAACTATTCAGCACTTTTGGAGAAATTGGCTGTAATGCTTCACCTAGTCCCTTTTTCACTGTTAGTAGGGGAACCACCCTGGAATCTTTCATAAAACGGATCCGAATGACAAACACCGTCGTGCCCTCGGAGGGCTGAGGTTGTGTTATTGGGTCTGATCCTACAAACCTGAAAATTCTGAATCTCTCAAGCAACAAGATTTCACAGAGTCAGCTCTGGCCCTTAACAGGCACCTCTTAAAGCCAAGCCGTTAGCCTGGCTAGGACCGCTAAATTTTAGCCAAGAACACCTTAAAATGTACAGCCCTACCAAAAGAACTAATACAAATCCAGAAGCCAGGCTAAAGGAAAAAAAAAAAAAAGTCAATGTCCTTTGTTGAAAGCCAATTGTGGAGTGAGGGGGGTGATGAGGCTAGCCCACAGCGGATTCAGGGGACGTGGGGAGATGCCAAAGTGAATACACGGTGACTTCTAAACCTAGACGTCTGAAAGGGGCCATGAGGGCCAGCCAACTGGGCCCGAACCCCGCCCGGGAGCCGGGGTTTGCAAGAAGCTAAACCCGCTGGGTAGCCTCCCTCGCGCAGGTCCAGCCCCGGCGGCCCGGAATGCCCGTGGGCGGGGCCTGAGCCTCGCCCCGCCCCTGCTGCCCGCCATTCGGGTCACCTGACCCATCCGCGGCTCACGTGATCCGTCCCCAGCGCCGCCATTTTGGAGCTCCGGATGAGGAGGGGGAAAGCGGGGGGAAAAGTGGGAAAAGAGCCGGGAGAGAGGTGGGCAAGGACAAGGGCGAGGGCACGGCCGGGTCCTGGCTGGCCAAAGGAGGCTCGCGGAAGCAGCAGCCGCCGCCTGACCGCAGGTACCGCGCCCCGGGGCCGCCCCTCCGCCCGCTGTTAGCGCCGCCGCCAGCCATGTGCATCCTCCCCTCAGGCCTCTCCCGGCGCTCGCTTCCTCCTCTGCTGGCCGACCCCCGCCCGGTGCTAGCCACATGCCCCAAGTTCCGTGTCCCAGTTCTGTCTTCTGTGCAGCAAGGCCTGCGGAGACCCCGGGCTTGCCCTGCAGCTGGGGGTGGGGGGAACCTGCTGCTCCCCGCGTACTGTCACAAGCCCCGTACGCCCGCAGGCGTTGCTTCCTTCTGCAGACGTGAGATCGCTTAGGCCAGCCGGGATGGAGCCAGCCACGATGTTCTTTCTCACAGCATCTTTTGATTTATTTTCCAAGCCCCCTCATTCCCCATCATCTTAGTCCTTTAGCCAGTGCGTGGTACAGAAAAAGCTAGTAGAGAAACGCCGTCCTGGTCTTCTGCATTTATTACCATTCTCTTCAGTAGAATATCTCCAGAGATCACGGAGACCACTGGGGAAAGTTCCCACCTCTTAAGAGCTGGGAGCACCGGAATGAATGGTTTGTTAGAAGGCCGGGATGATTAATAAGGTGGAGGCTACTTTCACATCCCAAGGCGGTCTTTTTAAGTTTCTGCAGTGGGCTGTGATTTGCTATCAGTCTGCATCGCTCTTCTAGGCAATTACTGGATTTATCACCTCTGAGTTTGCACTTTCTCCAGTACTCTGCTCTCACTCAGTGTATGGGTTGCGTTATTGATTAAAAGAAAGCCTGGCCCTTCATTCCTTTACCTCACTAACTCGTTGAAAATTAACTTCAGGGGAGGCCTAAAGATGTTTTTTCTGCCCTGACAGTGAACTATTTTATTTAACCGTGATCGATAAGGTAGTTGCATTCTAGGTGAAACGAATAAGCATTTTTTATCTTTTAGATTTATTCTAGCCAGTATAAGAAACAGTGGCAAAGAAATGTAGGACCAGAGTAGGAAACTGCATTGGAAGATATATAGGTCACACCACTGTGTCATGTCTTTTTAGGCTGCTCTTCTGCCTACTGTGCTTGCAAAATTTGCAGAATCACTCGTTAGATTGTAGTTTTAGTTTAGATTAAAATAGCAATGTGCAATTTATTGTTCCATTCTCGTTAGAAAATGATGTCAGTAAAACCAATAGTGTTGAGTCCAGTACGTAAATTCTGAAGTAAAACAAAATATACAATTATTGGGAGAGGTTTCCAGAGCTAATTTTTCCTAACTAATGCAAAATCCTCAAGTCTGCTTGTTGGATAAATTATTTAAATTTGCATTATGTAATGGGGTTGCATGAACATTCCTCTGAATTTCTTTTTACATGGAATATTGAGAAATTTTTCGCTGCCAAAAAAATTCATTACTTTGTTTCACCAAGAAAGAGAAATGTTTGATACTATATACTTTCATTCTTGGTCACAGCTGGATTTTGAAGATTGATCCAAGGGACTGTATTAATTTCAGGAATTGATTTGAAAGACACTGGCTCTGCCACTTAACAGCCATGTAACCTTGGGTAAGTCACTTAAACCACACTGAGTGTTTCCTTATTTATAAGATTGTCTAACACCCACGTAGCCCGTCCCAAAAAGTTTTATGCGGATCAGATACCACTAACGTGTTTGATACAGCCTAGCTGTATGGAGCTGTTATTCTTTTCAGTATTGATATTTTATACATTTTTGTTCTCAGAGAATTAAAAGGAGAATTGGTACATTAGAGAAAGCATGGTTTTAGAATCAGATTGGCCTGGATTCCTGTTCTTAAACCAGTTACCACTTTATGTCTGAATCTCAGGTTCCTCATCTGCAAAAAAAAAAAAAAAAAAAAAAACCACCATAATTTGAATATTACACAAAATCTACATAGGCATTACTGCCTAGACTTGCACCTCATGGGCGAGGATTTCCTCAGTCATTTTTGTAGTCTCCAGCACTCTGGTTGGCACATTATAGGTGCTCAATAAATGATAGTAAATCTGAATATTGGTTAAGGTTAGTTAGACCTTCTGTCTTCATTGCAGCTGCCAAATTAGAATGTTGTCTCAGGCTATATGCCAACTAAGAAACTCCAGACTATGAAACTCATATACTTGTGATATTTCTACTCATTTTTTTCTTAGTGGTAATTAATAATTAGCTTGAGCTCACAAGATTTTAAATCAAACTATAGTGAATATAATGAGGTAAATCTATAAATAATGTGTAAGCAGCTTCCAGGTAATTTTATAGACAGTTTATAATTCAGGGACCTGAAAGTTCATTTAGCTTCACCGTCTTGTTTTACATCTGAGCAATCTAAAACTCAGAGACAGTGACTTGCCTAAGGTCGCACAGCTAATTGAGGGCACTTTAGGGGAGGGACCCTTGAGCTTATATTACCTGCCTTCTTTTGGCTGGAGCAAAATAAATGTGTCATATTTTAGAATTACGATAATCTGGAAGAATGGGGAATTTATTGGCCATTACTTCTATAGCACTTTTTTTTTTCAGTTTTGGAATAACACAAAATTTTGGAAAAAAACAAATTCTTATTCTGAAAGAGAAGGTTCTTTTGTATCATATTATACTGTCTTTATATATACACAGAAAATTATAGCCTTTTCTCCAAGCCCACATGCATTGTTCAACTTGATTTTACTCATGATAACCGTACTGCTGTAACTATAAGGAACTAATTAGATACCCAGGAAAACCAAATAGCAAATTATAAGGAAATAAAGACAACTGAAATAATTTGGCTCTTAACTTTTCGTGAGAAAGATTAATTAGAAGCATTTGCCTGTGGAACACTGTTGTTAAGGAAAGATTTGAGAGACTTGGTGGAAAGGGTTATGGAACTTTTCTGGTTTGGGATACCACTTTTGTTTACTCATTTATTTGTAACAGTTTAATATATTTACTCTAACATTGTTATGTCTAAATATTCCAAACAAGAAATCTCCTGTTTTGCTAATGCCTGCAGTCTTCTTTCCTCCTAGTGAACTTTCCTATTCAGCCATATTGATCTTTTCACTCACCCCTAGATAGCGTGCTTATTCTCACTTCTAAAAATATAGTAATGTCATGGCTGCTTTTCTTGTCACTGCTACCCTCGTGGCAACTTGTATCAGCAGTATTCCAAGGAAGCAAATGGCACTTTGAAATGAGGATAATTCAAGGAAGATATATTTACAAAGATATTAATAATAAAGGTGTTGGACTTAAATAAGCAAACCACAGCATAATACAGTTATCTGGAGCCAGCAGTGTCAGGAGAGGGAGAGGTATCAGAATCAGAAGAAGCCTCTTGTAGAGCAACCTGCCTGGAGAGAAATAACCTTCAATTGAGAAACACAGCCAATCCAAAGTGACCTAGAGATTGTGAACCAGCACAATGAAAATTCTGATCTCACTCTGCTGCCTCCCTCTGATCTGTCTTCATTGGCTGACCTCAACTAGAAACCAGAGGGCAGGGGAGCCTAGTGATGTAATCCCTCCTGAGACAAAGCAGAATGGAGAGGAGGATAGTGTGAGCCTAGAGGGCAAACAGATGATGTCTGGCATGCTGCCCATCCTTTGGGAACCAGTGGACATCTTACCTCTCCATGAAGCTTTTGCTTACCTTGCTAGCCCAAAGGTGTTCTTCAGTCTCAGGATTTGGTCATTGACTGTTGCCTTTTATTTTACCTTGTGTACCATTGCATTGTTAAAAGCTTTTACTTTTTAACTTCCGAATGTTTGCCTTATCCACTCAACTCAGTTTTAAACTACAAGTATTAAGAATTTAAAATTTTTCTGTTTGTCCTGATACTTTGCCTTGTGCCTTGTACGTAACAATTTTTACACACAGACACATATTTGTATTTCTGCTTTAGTGGTCTAAGTAAAATTTCTGTACATGTGTATAAGTAGAAAGAACAATGAATTCCTAGGTACTCATCATTCAACTTCAATCACAGAATTAGTCATTCTTAGTTTATTCTCATTCTGTCCACCCCACCACTGCACTATCACCATGGTAATTGTTTTAAAGCTGTGTTTATGTTGATCTCTTGGAGGCCAGGGAGAGTATGCAGATTGTCATAATTTATGTTGTCATTATTGAGCCACTGACATTGTAGGTATACTCCTTATTTCATCTCTTTTGTTCAGATTTACTTCACTTGACATGCAGTCCCATATATATGTATTTCTGCATTAGCGGTCTAAGTAAAATTTTTGTGAAAATGTGAAGAGCTGGCCTTACAGTAACTTGCCCTCTGTGCATACTTTATTATCAGCTGTTTAGCTTTTTTTTTTTTTAACAGAGACTCGTTTTTATTAGATTAACTAACCTGTGCATTGATTTTGCATGTGGACCCAAACTGGTTTTTCAGGTGTTTCTTGATGTATTTTATGTTGTCATATCTGTTTCATAGTTGCCATTACTGTATTTATCCCCAAATGTATGCAGCCTTTAAAATGAGATACTTACATAAATGTTCAGGGAAAATTGGAGCATCTGCTGCAAATTTCCATTAGCTCTTAATGCCTGAGCAGACACAGCTTTAAAAATCTGAATGTTTTGTCAGATTCTTTTGTATTAGTCTTTTTCTTGAGTTAAGATGAACTCCTCCTTCTCTTCATTTCACTTTCTTTTTAAGGTACACACTGAAATATCCACAGGGAGCAATTTGCACTGGTCTCTGTCACTTCTCTTATATCATTAAGTAGAAGAGAGATAACATGAGTCACCTTTGTAACCCTATGGGTGTACAGAGTCTCTTGAACAAACATTCGCTTGTTAACCTCCAGATGATTAGTCAGCCTACATGGGTGTTACATTTCATGGGGAAAGAGACCTTAGATCTACAGTAGAGAGCCATATTGTGTCCAGAAAATGGAATGTTTGAGGATTCCTATTATTAAACTTACTATTTAACAAATTTGCATTTAACCATGGAACTGAAAGAAAGCCTTAAATTAATCACCTTAAAGGGAAATCAGTAGTCACATGAAGAGCCACAGCTCCCCTTGGCCTAAAAATGCAGAATTCTAAGACAATAAAGCGACTTAGGAAGTCACAAAAGGGTTTTTCTAAGGAAACAAATTGTTCCCCCATTGGTCTCTTCTTTAATGACTTACAGCTGTGTATGGAGAGCTCAGAAACTTTCGTTCCTTCTACCTGAGAAAGATAAAACAGAACTAGTCTTTTGAGAGATTGTTTAAGGGAGAGTAGCCGAAGGACTGTGGGCCTTTGGGAGCTAGGGTAGGTGTCATTGTTGGAATGGCCCTGGAATTCCTATTCTGCTGTGAAGGCAGTGAGAGACAGTTAGTGGCAAAGAGAAAAAAGCTGATCCCATAGGGCAGGGTAGTATTAGGAAGAAGGGAAGAGGTAGTACTGAAGAAGCCAAGAGTAGTATTTGCATTTTTGCCTGATGTGGACCTAGATCTAGAAAGCTGGCTTGCAAGAAGGAGTAGAAAATGAGGAAGAAAAGCCAAAGCTGCTGCCCAGAGTTGTGGGCGACCTGGCGCTGAAGCTGGTCAGAGCACTGTGTGGGGGAGAGGGGAGGGCGGGGCCTGGCAGGACATTAGGTATCATCTTGGCAGGGGCTGAATTGATTCAACCATGCAGGGAAGAACAGCCATGATTCACCACCTAAAATAAGAATTCAGAGCCTGGGACTGAAGTTTAAGAATAGTGTGGTCTTTGGTCTATAGCTAGTGCCACTAAAAATTTTGTTGGCATTTATTGAATGTTGTGAGTAAGAGTCCAGAATGCACCTAAAATGTGGAAAAACAAAACTTGTTGCTGGAAAAAAGCCTAAACTTAAAAATGTGATCCAAGTCAACAAATTAATCTCACTTTAAGCCAAAGGAAATGTTTGAAATGAAAGTACTGCCAGGAAATATAAAGAGTATTCTAGACTTAAGCAGAAAGATTTATGAGTATTTTATGTTTAGTGACTTCCTCAGCCATAATGCATTATTAGAGCAAACAGATAACCCCTTCTAAGGACTGTCATAATCTGGACCTAAAACAACTAGGATATCAATTTTTTCCTTCTCTGATGTCCCTTGCCCTTTCAGGAAGAAAAATAAATATATATGTGGATATGAGTAATAGTTGACCACTAATATGACCTCTAGAAAAAAACCACAGCATAGTTTGTGGTTTATCTGCAGGAAGATAAAGGAAGTAAAAGTAGGAACTAGATCATTGCTTTTATTTAGTTTCGTATATATAGTACTTTCCCAAATTCATTATGCCCAGTACAAACTACATGACTATAGTTTCACAATTCCAGAGATTTGGGGAGAAAAAAACAAATTTGTGATTTTAGTAATAAAACTGCAGCTGTATTTGGTATAAGAAATCGTCTCTTAAGAATTGTATCAGTCACTGGCTTTAGAGTGATGTTTCACAGTAACTGGAGGGGGTTTCACATGCCTTGAGAATGGCTGTGCTCCTTTAATCAAGGAATAGGAGCTTCTTTCTTTTTCTTTCTTTCTTTCTTTCTTTCTTTCTTTCTTTCTTTCTTTCTTTCTTTCTTGGCATTGTGCAAAAGGGAGGGAATACTTCTGGTCTTGCTGGATGCTGAGGGCAAAGAAAGTGTCGAAAAATGGAGAAAAAGATCATCATTTCCAAAGAAAAAAGTGATGGAGGGGAGTATCTTCATCATTAGCCTTGATACAAGATTGCATTCTAAAGATAAATTCTAGCCAATTTAAATCTGTACTAGGGGTAGCCAGGTGTGCAGATGTGGAACTTCCAGCTTAGAAAATACTTAAGACACTAAAATTTGCTTACATGCCTATAATTATCCTGTAACCTGGTATTTTTCTGTTTTACATTATCCTTTTTAGATATGGAAGAAAGTAGCAGTGTTGCCATGTTGGTGCCAGATATTGGGGAACAGGAAGCTATATTGACTGCTGAAAGTATCATCAGTCCTTCACTGGAAAATGATGAACAAAGAAAAACTAAACCAGATCCATTAATCCATGTTATTCAGAAGTTAAGCAAGATAGTGGAACATGAAAAGTCACAAAAATGTCTTTTAATTGGGAAAAAACGCCCACGTTCAAGTGCTGCAACACACGCTCTTGAAACCCAAGAGCTTTGTGAGATTCCAGCTAAAGTAACCCAGTCACCTGCTGCCGATACCAGAAGAGCTGAGATGTCAGAAACAAATTTTACCCCTGACACTCTTGCCCAGAATGAAGGGAAGGCTATGTCTTATCAGTGTAGCCTTTGTAAGTTTCTATCATCATCTTTTTCCGTGTTAAAAGATCATATTAAGCAGCATGGTCAGCAGAACGAAGTGATACTAATGTGCTCAGAGTGCCATATTACATCTAGAAGCCAGGAGGAACTTGAAGCTCACGTGGTGAATGACCATGAAAATGATGCCAATAGCCACACCCAATCCAAGGCCCAACAGTGCGTAAGCCCCTCCAACTCTTTATGTCAGAAAACCACAGAAAGAAATAACGAAACCATTCCAGACATCCCAATAAGTGTGGACAGTCTACAGACTCAGACTGTCCAAACTGCGTCTGTGGCAGAAATAGGTAGGAGGAAATGGTACGCATACGAGCAGTATGGCATGTATCGCTGCTTGTTTTGTAGTTATACTTGTGGCCAGCAGAGAATGTTGAAAACACATGCTTGGAAACATGCTGGGGAGGTTGATTGCTCCTATCCAATCTTTGAAAATGAAAATGAACCCCTAGGCCTGCTGGATTCTTCAGCAGCCTCTGTGCCTGGTGGGGTCGATGCAGTGGTCATTGCTATTGGAGACAGTGAACTAAGTATCCACAATGGACCATCAGTGCAAGTGCAGATTTGCAGCTCAGAACAGTTATCATCTTCATCTCCTTTAGAACAGAGTGCAGAAAGGGGAGTACACCTAAGTCAATCAGTTACGCTGGACCCCAGTGAGGAAGAAATGCTAGAAGTGATTTCTGATGCAGAGGAGAATTTGATTGCTGATAGCCTCCTTTCATCGGCACAAAAAATCATCAGCAGCAGCCCTAATAAAAAAGGTCATGTTAACGTGATAGTGGAACGATTGCCAAGTGCTGAAGAAACCCTTTCACAGAAGAGCTTCCTCATGAACACTGAAATGGAAGAGGGGAAGGACCTAAGCCCAACAGAAGCCCAGATTGGGCATGAAGGAATGGATGATGTTTATCGTGCTGATAAATGTACTGTTGATATTGGGGGGTTGATCATAGGCTGGAGCAGTTCAGAGAAGAAAGATGAGTTAATGAATAAAGGCCTGGCTACTGATGAGAATGCCCCACCAGGCCGGAGAAGGACAAATTCTGAGTCTCTTCGACTACATTCATTAGCTGCAGAAGCCCTTGTCACAATGCCTATAAGAGCTGCAGAGTTGACAAGAGCCAACCTGGGGCACTATGGGGATATAAACCTTTTAGATCCAGATACTAGTCAAAGGCAAGTAGATAGTACATTGGCAGCATACTCAAAAATTATGTCGCCACTTAAAAACTCTTCAGATGGATTAACTAGTCTTAACCAAAGCAACTCCACCTTGGTAGCACTCCCAGAGGGTAGGCAGGAATTGTCAGATGGACAGGTTAAGACAGGCATCAGCATGTCCTTACTCACCGTCATTGAAAAATTGAGAGAAAGGACAGACCAAAATGCTTCAGATGACGACATTTTGAAAGAGTTGCAGGACAACGCCCAGTGCCAACCCAACAGCGATACGAGTTTGTCCGGAAACAACGTGGTAGAATACATCCCAAATGCTGAACGACCCTACCGTTGCCGCCTGTGTCACTACACAAGTGGCAACAAGGGCTACATCAAGCAGCACTTAAGAGTCCATCGACAGAGACAGCCTTATCAGTGTCCTATCTGCGAGCACATAGCTGACAACAGCAAAGATTTGGAGAGCCACATGATCCACCACTGTAAGACGAGAATATACCAGTGCAAGCAGTGTGAAGAATCCTTCCATTATAAGGTAAGCATTGGTTCAGAAAGTCTTTCAGAGGACCTTAGCATCTTAGAGTGAGAAGGGAACTTTGTAGATCTAGTCCAGCCACCTTGTTTTATTGATAAGGAAACTAGGTCCCAGAAAAGTTTAATAATTTGTCCAGCTGGGTCCCAACTTATCGGTATTAAAGTTGGGACTGAGATCTAGGTCTTCCAAATTTCTGCTGTAAATCCTTTTCCCTGCCTGCTGCCTCCTTAACAGCCTCTGTGTTTTAGTGTATATAGTTTATTTAAATAAAGTGTTGATTTTCTGTTGCATGAGAATTACAAGGGAGTGTACAGTGGAGTCACATCATATACATGTTTGACGTACATGAATTTAACTGTACATCATCACGGCAAAAAAAAAAAAAATACATATTTTTCATCTTACATGGCCCCAAAATGCCAGGCATTCACTTCAGCTTCTACACAGCCCATAGTGACTTGTATCATTGCAGATGGAAAGATGGGCTACACTGGACCTATTAAAAGGCTGTGTCGTGGAAATAGAGCCATGTGTGTCATGTTTTGTGGGCAGGGTAAAGGACTTTCAAGAGTTATTTTGACTGTCTGATTTTCATTTTAAGTGCTGACCTTACCAAAACCAATATCCTGTATGATGTGATATTCTTTTTTAAAGGAAACTTGGATTCATTGAATCATTGGTTAAGAACTTTTCTTCTTCAGTGGGCCAGGTGAATCCTTGAAAATGTTTTACAGATGTTATCCTAAGAGCTAACTAGAATGTAGACTTTTTCACTTAGATTACTGAGAGTTGGGGTCTAGCTGTGGTGAAAAGGTAATCAGGAATAAGAAAGCCCTGGAGTCTGAGGTTCACTGCTTCTCAGATTACACTCATGAAATTCCAAATAGCACATCCACATAGGCTGCAAAGGCAAGTTCCAGAAGTCTCCAGGAGTTTCTTTTGCTGCTGAGCTCTTGATTTGTGGGAATGGAAGTAAAAGAGACAGGATGTCCTTGGAGGAGCACTTCCAATTAGGTCTTTTACACATTTTGATACTTAAGTGAAAAATTAGGAGTTCAGCGATTACTGATTGGATTTGTTTTTGTGAATTTGCATTATTCTGAACACTGCGCTCGTTCCTCTCTTAGGCCTGCCAGTGGTTCAGTAAACATGAACACACCATGCATAATCACCTAAAAAGCAGTGACTTCCTTTCGGAGAATATGAAGAGAGGAACTGCCCTTTGCATGAGATTATGATTTGCTAACGTACTTATTTCTATAAATTGTCAAATGTGTCAAATGATCTTTCAGCAGACTTAATTTTAAAATACAGTAATGTGTATTTAAAATATGGTAATGTTGTAGGTACTAGGCCATGAAAGCAATGAACCCATTCTTCTACAGCCTCCTAAGATTTGGACATGTATATTTATTGAAAATTACATATTTCTTTTCATTTTTCAGAGTCAATTGAGGAATCATGAGCGAGAACAGCACAGTCTTCCAGATACTTTGTCAATAGCAACTTCTGATGAGCCAAGAATTTCCAGTGATATAGCCGATGGAAAATGTGTCCAGGAAGGTATCTGTGTATTTTGTTATGCAGGCTGCAGTGACTCGCACATGAAGCAAAAGTGCCCTTAGTTGTCACAATTGGTTATTTTCAGGACAAAAGCCTATATTTTCCTGTTTTGTACCATGGATGTGAGTGACTTTGATCTCTGATTCTAAGGAAATGCCAAGTACTGAATGAAGCAGATGATTACTAGGCCTAGGTGAGAAGCCGTAGAATAGTAAGGATTCATCTTCAGCTGTGTAGGTAGGTATTACAGTTGAAACTTAAGAGCCCCTTAGAAGGTGATGTACCAGCAAGCCAGAAAAGCTGCAATATGGAAGCAGGCCTCCCCCACTCTCTCAGCACCAGTTGAGCTACTGAGAACAGAGCTTTTGCAGATGGTGGGCCCCTACCCCAAACTTTAACTGGGCTTCCCACTGTGATCTTATTCTTACCCAAGTATGACTGCCAGATTTCATCTGCATTATTTAAAAAACACACACACAGACACACAAGATCTTTTTATGTACTAGTTAGGTAGCAGTCGACCGAGTTTCTGGTAATAGGAATATTAGAATTAAAAGATTTAATTAGAGTTCCATGAAAAAGCGGTTGCCACATCCGGAGAATTAAGGATAAAGTGTACTAAGCTGTGCTGCTTTGCTTCAGCTCACTTAAATTGATATACTTTAAATGTCTCCAGTGTGGCACATAATGTTTATGGGAGATAAAACATATTGGGGTGACTTTCCTTTTTAGATTTGCTAAGAATTAAAGTTAGAAACGACTGCAGAGTGAAATGTTTTACCATAATGTTTCATTAAATTATACCCCAGAAAGCATAACTGATTCTAGAATGTTTCTGAAAGAACTGATTTTGACACCACTGTAGCACCAAAATTCTCATGTCAAACAGATGTCATCCCTGTAAAACTCTCCAAAACAAAAGGAGTTTATGACATAGCATCTGTTTCTGCAGTAGATGGCTGAGCTAAAACAGTTTTGTTTCCTTTTTGCAAAATATCCCTAAATGCTTCTTTTTATTTTAATTCATTATGTTTCCATATCCCCTTTAAAGGAGACATTAAAACGTTTGATATGATTGGACCATAAATCCCTAATGAAGGGATGAAGTAAATACTACTCAGTAGCACCACCTGCAGTTAATATCAGTGTTGGAGATGTCTTTTTTAGCACCGTCCTAAAAAGCAAGCATTCAGACTGTCCAAATGAGTTAACAGATTAAAATTCATAATGTTAATAAAAAGATTAAAGTGTCAGCTCGAAATTAAAATAACCACTTCAGATTTCACAGTATGAGTGTATGTTCACTAATTTTATGGTGCAGTATCTTCTCTTTGTGGCTCATGCCTTTTTTGAAATGTATGGATTTTTAAATCGCCTGCCATGCCTCTTTTCCCCCACCTGGCTCTGTTTGCTTTTTTTCTCTCAGTATCATAGCAGTTCAGTTGGCTGCATACTTACACCTGGATGGGTACTTTATTAATTCAGTATTAGATATTTTGAAATTAGGTCGTCAGGCCAAAGAACAAATTTTTAACTCACAGAGAAAGTAATAATAATTCATGCTTTGTTAAAACTTCTTTAACCATTTATTAAACAAGAAGAGAGATATGTACCTCTGTGATCCCCAGTCTCTGCCATTATGATAGCACAGATACCTTAGGGCAAATTTCAGCTTGACATTTCCTTCACCAAAAGGCATGGCCTGCCTGTCTTGAGCTAGATACTGTGCTAGGTGCTGGGAGTACAGTGAAAGGCATCAGTGCCCTTTAGGAACCCACCTCAGTGAAGAAGACAGAATGAGGCTGATGGGTACGTCAGCCAATACCACAGGAACTGAAATAGAGCCGCAAGCAAAGCCCTTTCACATGGTGTTACTACATGAACCTAATTAAATTGCTTTTTTATTGGAAACCTATAATTTGCCAAGCCCTGGAATTCAGTCTAAACGAAACAGGCAGATCCTTATCCTCAGGGAATAGACAGCTTCGTGACCGGGCAGAGATTTTACCCAGACATGCAGGTAAAGTACAGACTTTGCTAAAGGAAAAATATAGGACTTACTAAACTATACTGTGAGGTTCTAGCATTTCCAGTTTATAGATGAGAAAACTGAGACTTCAAGAGGCAAAATAATTTACCCATGATCATACTGGTAGAAAGTGGCAGAGCGAGGACTAAGCCCAAATTTTTGAACTTTAAATCCAATATTCTTTCCATTGGAAACAGTTGCTTGAAGTAGCACAGGCTCTCATTCTGTGCTATATTAAGTTTTTCCATCTGTCAGTTTTATTAGTTGTCATTGATCTGTAATATTTCTCACACAAAACTATTATCCAATATTTCACACTTCATTTTTTAGGGTTTTTTTAAAAACTGTATTTGGAACAGTGCCATTTATAATCAAGTCCAAGATGTTAACCTACCAATTAAGAGCAATACTTAGATTATAATTATGATTAGTGTGTATATTAATGCTATAGATTTATACCACAAAATTAGGACATTTTGTTCTGCCTGGCAGTAGTTATTAGCAAAAGAAAATTACAGTTTTAGGAAGCGTAAATTTAACTTAAGGATTTTCTTTGTTGAAATTTCAATGTGGGTTTTCTTTTGTATAATACCACAAATTTTACTTTTATGCAGCGTATACAGGTGTTCTGCCTAAGCTTTCTTCCTGCCAAGAGACACAGAGTTCTTCCTGCTCTGCCTTTTTCTTGAGCTTCCATGCTTGCTCTGTTTCTGAATATAAGCAGTCAGAATGTGAATAGCCTGTGGACTGTATGCTGACAGACAGACAAGTACATGGAGCATTGACTGTCTTCAGGAAATCGTTTTATATGAACAAGTCACTCAACTCGTGTTGACATAAGCTTACCCCAACTTGAATTACTCAGCCCTGTTGTTGCAGAGTGAGTTTAGTAACATGGCTTCTTTTCATTGGATCCATGTTTCCTGCGTTTCGGAGAGCTGCATATTCATGTCAGTCATAACCTTTGTCCCTGTAACCTGTCAGTTAACTAGATAGAATTATACCTTGCATAGCACTTAATAATTTGCGGCTGCTTTTCCTTTCATGTTGTACTGGTAGCCGACATTTAGTGGTAAACAAAGAAAATGCACTGAGTGAAAAGGCCCTTAGGCTTTTTGCGGGGTGGAATGGGGCGGGGAGAGATTTCATGCTCTGTTGCCCAGGCTGGTCTCCAGCTCCTGGCCTCAAGTGATCCTCCCACCTCGGCCTCCAAGAGTGCTAGGATTATGGGCATGAGCCACCACACCAAGCCAGGCTTTTTATATTGAGTTTGTTATATATGCTTCATAGCTATACTTCATAATATTGGATTATAGTATTATGACTTGTTGGCAAATCAGTGTTTCTTTAAGACAGTATATCCAGTGTTGATTAGAGTAACACCTATTTAGTAATACAGATCAACAGGGTATCTCTGATTAATTTAGCTCCTACATACTCCGCCTGAAGCAAGTTCGTTAGGATTTAGGATACTGTACATGGTTATGCAGAAATCAACCTATCTGTGTTTATAGATCATAAGATGTTCAGTTTAAATCTGCTGATAGTGTATATGCAGGAAAACCTATAAAACCACTTCAGACTTGTTAAAACAGCGAGAAAGCTGTGATTGAAATATTAATACAACTGTGTGGTATAAATTTTCATTTACAATGGAACGTAAATGCTGTCATTTGAATCTTGTCAGAGTCTGCCACTAAAACTCTGAAATACCTTGTCTAGGAAATAAGTCTTCAGTCCAGAAACAGTATAGATGTGATGTGTGTGATTATACGAGTACAACTTACGTTGGTGTCAGAAACCACAGGCGAATCCATAACTCTGATAAACCATACAGGTAAGTGTTATGATTCTAGAATTTTAATGCTTGTATTAAAATGTTTTATAGTAAAGAAATAAAATGAAATAATTTAAAATTTATACCACTTATTGAAACACAGGTTAAGAACGAAGAAATTTTCACTAACTAGTTTTATTTTTTGTTGTTTTATATATTTATTTTTTGAGTTGGGATCTTGCTGTATTGCCCAGGCTGGAGTGCAGTGGTATGATCATAGCTCATTGCAACCTTGAACTTCTGGCCTCAAGGGATCCTCCACATCGGCCTCCCAAAGTGCTGGGATTGCAGGCATGAGTCACTGCACCTCACTAGTTTTATAAGTCTTGTTTGGTTTGTTAAGGAGTGTGAACTTTAAGCTTGAATCTTAGGACAGTAGGCATTTTGTCTAGTTGATATATAGGAAGTTGTCTTTATCCGTCAGTTTTATGTTTTTATTTCATGTGGGTATAAATTTCATAGCAATTTTCAGTGCCTTATAGTTCATTTCAGTAATTTGGCAGTAAGGTACTCAGTATTCCAGCAAAAGATCCTTAAAACTTAAAAGCAGTAAAATTTCCTAGAAAGAGTCCATTTTTCAAAATTAAGCTAGTATGTATAGCGTGAGTCATTTAATTTTGTAACTTGATTTTTCCCAAAAGCAAATTCAAATATGTATTTCAGAAAATACAGGCATTCTCAGTCAATTCAGATGAGCTGATAAATAAAAATCATTCTTTCTTAAATAAACTTTGCCTCTTGAGAGTAAACTGCCTGTTGTTTATGTAGAGTCAAGATGCAGATGTTTTACAGAGTTTGCCCAGTTGTCACTGAACAGTTTGTTCTGTTTGCAGCCACAATGGAACATCAGGTTCCCACATCAGAGCTAACTTTGTTACTATGACTTGATAGTGCTAGGCCATGGGCATGAACTCTTTCACCCCCTTGTCAAAACTTTTCAGATTTTAACTCTCTCCCCAGATTTTATAGATATGATACAAGTGAGTATCGGAAGGTTATTCTGTTAATCTTACTGAAAACCTGACAGACTGTCATAAAAGGTCATTGTTTAATCCCATAGTGTGGTGATCTATGTATGGTTTCAAATAGTCAATATGTGCTTAATTTGCTAACCAGCAGACTTACTTAGAATCACTCTTCAGACAGTACATCTGTTTGTAGAGTCTTTTTTTATTTTTTTTGAGACAGAGTTTCACTCTTGTCCCCCAGGCTGGAGTGCAATGGCACAATCTTGTCTCACTGCAAACTCTACCTTCCAGTTTCAAGTGATTCTCCTGCCTCAGCCTCCTGAGTAGCTGGGATTACAGGCACCCGCCACCACATCTAGCTAATTTTTGTATTTTTAGTAGAGACAGGATTTCATCATGTTGGCCAGGCTGGTCTCGAACTCCTGACCTCATGATTTACCCACCTTGGCCTCCCAGACTGCTGGGATTACAGGCGTGAACCACTGCGCCCAGCCTGTAGAATCTTAAAACTCTGTGGAAGGTGTTTGACCTCTCAGTACTGAGTGTCTCTATTTATTTTTTTATTTTCATTTATTTTTTTTGAGACAGAGTCTTGCTCTTTTGCCCAGGCTGGAGTGAAGTGGCATGATCTCACTTCACGGCAACCTCCACCTCCCAGGTTCAAGTGATTCTCATACCTCAGCCTCCCAAGTAGCTGGGACCACAGGCATGCGCCATGACTAGCTAATTAGAGACAGGGTTTCGCCAGGTGTTGAACTCCCGGCCTCAAGTATCCACCCACCTCAGCCTCCTAAAGTGCTGAGATTACAGATCTGAGCCATCATGTCCAACCAGTCCATTTTTATTTCAAATATTTTCAAAACTAGAATCCCTAAGAAATTTTTTCACAGAGCGTAATGAAGGCCATTATTAACCATAACTCAGTGCCATAAATTACTAAATAAGGAATAATAAGTGGGACTGAGTATATATCCATATGTGATTTACACTGGGAAATGTTTAGGAGAATGTGATGGAAACAGGGAACACTAGTTTACCTGATAGGAGGAGGAAGCTTTGCCTTTATATTTTTGGTATGCCTGAATTTAGACATGCTGTGCCAGATTCATGTGATATAGGTAACAAGAAAATAGCATATTTCTGGGTCCAGAATTAGATTGTTCTTTCATTCATAGATAAATATTTATTGAGCAAATATTATGCTTCAGGGGCTGTGCTAGGTTCTTGGACTACAGTCATAAAACAAACATCATCTTTGCTCTCATGGAACTTATAGACAAGCAGTAAGCAAGTAAACCCTCAAATACTTAGGACAAATGTATGAAAAAGGTTAGTGATTCTGGTTCTGTAGAGGAAGGTTTTACATCTGCTTTATTAGATCTGTCTTACAGCTTAAAGATTCATTTTGATAGCTGTCAGTGTCTCAGGGATGTTTTCTTACATTCTTAAAATATTCAGACTCATAGGATTTGTTGCAGTTGTCCTAGGGTCTTCCTACCAATGGGCAACATCATGTGAGAATCCTCTTTGTGTAACATCAAAGAAGTCTCAGTCTGTTATTTTCCAAATTTATTCACACTCCACTTTGTCACTGGGTTTGGTGTGTTTATGCCTTAGAAAAAAATTTTGTCATACCTCCCTCTTTGTACTTATTATCAGTTTTTCCTCATACGTCTTATTTTCTCATCTCGTGGCTCTCCTTTTAACCTTCTTTAAACACTCCCCATCCTTTGTCTTCATGGGATTTGTGGTCAGAGAGCATTATGGATTAACATGTTCTATGCCAGGATGTTTCAAGGACTTTCTCCTCATTGTCCTCTACCGTGTGCCTTAAGCTGAGCTGGTAAGCATAGGCTTCATCATGTCTGACTTAATCCAAGGATCACAGGAGTTTTTCTGGCTCATTTCATGTCTGCTTCATTCAGTTTCGTTACCTAGTGCACTTACGGTCAGAGTTTGGGCTTGGTTTCTCAGAGTTCCTGCCATACCCTATGCATTTCTGATTCTCTACATTTCGTTATGAAACAAGCAGTGAAATGAATTCTTACAGAGCTAGAAGGCCTTTTTGCACAACTTCTAAACTTTGTACAAGGGCACAAAAGGTTTATTTTAATGTGGCTGTTACATCATAGGTTTTCTGTAGTGGTGAAACCTGTTCCTTTCTCATGCCTTTGCTTTTTATGCTGTCATTCCAGTCCTTCAGTGACCCCATCTTTGTGGTCTGAGCAGTACAGCTTCATGGATCCCTGGTTCTGGGGGCAGATAGTCCCATGATTGAATCTGAGCTCTCTCACTTGTGGCATTTGTGACCTTGGGCAAACTGTTTCACCTCTCTCTGCTTGGTTTCGTCATCAACAGATTGTGAGGATGAAATGAAATACCATGTAAGGTACCAGCACATAATAAACAGCCAGTAAGTGGTAGCTGTCTGGTAGTTACTGGGCCCAGCTTTTACCTTCTCAATAATTCATTATCTAACCAAAGAAAAGTACTAAAAGGCTGTGACCTCTAAACACTAGGGAAACAAAGAATTAATTCTGTCCTAGGGTAGGCAGGCAGAGCTCATTTTACAGGAGACATGCAGGGCCCAGGCAGAATGCTGTCACTGCTGAGGTGCCTGTGCTATGTCTGGCTGCTTTGGAGTCAGTCTAGTGTCTTGGGAGCATCCCAGGCCTGGACCACACATCTCCTATACCCCACTGGTGACCTTGGGAATGTTATGCCACACTAAGCCTCTTTTCCCATATAAAACTGAGGTGAATACTT
Source organism: Cheracebus regulus (assembly GCA_963574635.1). Classification (NCBI taxonomy): domain Eukaryota; kingdom Metazoa; phylum Chordata; class Mammalia; order Primates; family Pitheciidae; genus Cheracebus; species Cheracebus regulus. The sequence continues at coordinate 36,138 of CAUYQU010062024.1, read as the reverse complement.
CCCCACTCATAAGGCTTTGTGAAGATTAAGTGAAAATATATTTATGAAGCACCCAGCATGTTACTAGGTGCATGGAAGTGGCTTGTTCCCTTTTTCTGCTCATGACATTGTCAGTTCATCTCAGAAACCCTGTTCTTACCCCGAAGGAAAAGTGCCATTTTCCATTCCTATGGAAGGACAAGGAAAGATTAAAATGGCATCATTCCGTCCCAGTCCCTACCAATGCAGGTATTAATAACTTTGTTTTTATTCTGTGTAAACCATATACCAATTATAGTTATACCTGACATTTCTTTTTTCTTTTTTAAATTTTGTTTTTCCATAAGCTATTGGGGTACAGGTGGTGTTTGGTTACATGAGTAAGTTCTTGAGTGGTGATTTGTGAGAACCTGGTGCACCCATGACCCGAGCAGTATATTTTTCACCTTATTTGTTGTGTTTTATCCCTTGTCCACCTCCCACTCTTCCCCCAAGTCCCCAAAGTCCATTGTATCATTCTTACGCCTTTGCGTCCTCATAGCTTAGCTCCCATGTATCAGTGAGAACATACAATGTTTGGTTTTCCATTCCTGAGTTCCTTCTCTTAGAATAATAGTCTCTAATCTCATCCAGGTTGCTGTGAATGCTGTTAATTCATTCCTTTTTAAGGCTGAGCAGAATAACATTGTATATGTGTGTGTATATATATATATATATATACACACACCAGAGTTTCTGTATCCTCTCATTGATTGATGAGCATTTGAGTTGGTTCCACGATTGTGCTATTGTGAATTGTGCTGCTGTAAACATGCATGTACAAGTATCTTTTTCAAATAGTGACTTCTTTTCCTCTGGGCATATCCCCAGGAGTGGGATTGCTAGATCAAATGGTAGTTCTACTTTTAGTTCTTTAAGGAATCTTTTTCCTTAGTGTTTTCCATAGTGGCTGCAGTAGTTTACATTCCCCAGCAGTGTAGAAGTGTTGCCTGATCACCGCATCCACACCAACATCTACTGTTATTTGAGTCTTTGATTATGGCCAGTCTTACAAGAGTAAGGTATCACACTGTGATTTTGAGTTACATTTCCCTGATTATTAGTGGTGTGGCATTTGATTTGCATTTCCCTTATCATTTAGTGATTTTTTTCATACGTTTTTTGGCCATTTGTATATCTCCTTTTGAGAATTGTCAGTTTATGTCCTTAGCCTACTTTTTGTTGGGATATTTTTTTCCTGCTGATTTGTTTGAGTTTGTTGTAGATTCTGGATATTAGTCCTTCGTCAGATATACAGATTGTGAAGATTTTCTCCCACTATGTGGGTTGTCTGTTTACTCTGACTGTTCCTTTTGCCATGCTTTAGTTTAATTAGGTACCAGCTATTTATCTTTGGTTTTATTGCAGTTGCTTTTGGGTTTTTGGCCATGAAATACTTGCCTAACCCATGTCTAGAAGGTTTTTCCAATCTTGTCTTCTAGAATTTTTTTTTTTTTTTTTTCTTTTTGGAAATGGAGTCTTGCTTTGTCGCCCAGGCTGGAGTGCAATGGTGCGATCTCAGCTCATTACAACCTCCGCCTCCCAGGTGCAAGCAATTCCTCTGCATCAGCCCCCTGAGTAGCTGGGATTACAGGCACACACAACCACACCTGGCTAATTTTTGTATTTTTAGTAGAGACGGAGTTTCACCGTTTTGGCCATGCTGGTCTTGAACTCCTGACCTTGTGATCCGCCCGCTTCGGCCTCCCGAAGTGCTGAGATTACAGACGTAAGCCACCATACCAGGCCATCTTCTAGAATTTTTATAGTTTCAGGTCTTAGGTTTAAGTCCTTAATCCATCTTGAGTTGATTTTTGTATAAGGTGAGAGATTATACCTGACATTTATAACATTGACCCCAAAGTTTTACTGAAAAGTTCCACTCAAAATTTTTCATATTATTAGAATGTTGCAGTGCTGGACCTGCCCTGACTGACATCTCCCACTACCACTTTTGTAGAGAACAAGATGGGAGAACAAAGTGTTGTCCTGAGGGAATCAGTTTCTTTCTAACCATGTGGCATGGAACCCATTTTCCCTTAGAAACACAACTGTACTGTACTTAGGTTCTGAAACTACACTGTGGCCGAGGGGACAGCATGATATCAAGGGAAGTACATGGGCTTTGGGGTAAAGTACTCCACACGCTGCCTGGCACATAGTAGGTGCTTAGTAAATGTTGACTGACAGTTGTCCATATCCCTCAGTTTTTCCCATCTATAAAATGGGTCTGATTCTATAAGTTTTTTTTATGTAAGTTTTATTCTTGAAAATAAATGTGTAGTGGTATTATTATGCTTTTTCTTCCTTAAATAGAATAGCTGCCCAAACAATGTTAAGTTGAATTTTTTTAATGCCCAGTCCAAAAACACCCATTTTTCCCTAATTGTTTCAAAATATACTTTTAGAGGTAGCTTTTTCATACCAAGAACCAAACAAGGTCCAGCCACTCTATTTAAAGAGAGTCTCTTAAGTCTCTCTCGCTCCTTCCCTCCCTCTGAATTTTTTTAATAGATTTTATAATTGATGTTAGCATAGCTCCTGAAAATTGCGTAAATCACAAAGGTACAGCCGATGAATAATGACGAGTTAAACCTCTGCTTGTGCCACAAACCATTGTCAGCCCCTCAGCAGCGCCCCTTCGTGGGCTTCCTGTCATTAACCACCCCTCCCCTCTTTCCGATAACCACTGTATTGACTTCTAACATTATCAGTTAGTTTTTCCTGGTTTTGAACTTAATAAAAATAGAATTAACAGTACATATTCTACTTCATGTTTAGATTTTTTCACTTAATATGTGTGTCTGTGTGCATGTATATGTAATTCAACGTAGCACAAATGCATTTCATTGCTGTATAGCATTCCACTCTAAGACTACCACAATGTATTCATTCTGCTGTGGATAGACAGTTGGGTTATTGCAAGGTTTTCCTCCCTGATATGAATTGATACCATTTTGAACATTCTTTTACATGTTTTTGGGCACATATATGAAATGAGTCCATTTCCACTGGGTTTATACCTAGGAATGGAATTTCTTGGTAATTGGACCTTTATATATGTTCAGCTTTGGTAGACAGTGTCAACACGTTTCCCAAATGGTTGTACCCATTCACATCCTCACCAGCACTTTGTGTTATGAGTCTTTAATCTTTATCAGTTTGATAGATGTATAGCAGTGTACTGTGATGGTTTTGTTTGTGGTTGCCTTGCTAATTTATGAGGTTGAGCATCTTTGCATTTGTTTATGGGCTATTGCCCACTTTTTTGGATTGTCTGTTTTATTAGTTTAGCATTATTATAAGGCAATACCTGAGGCTGGGTAATTTATAAAGAAGAGGTTTATTTGGCTTATGGTTCTGCAAACTGTCCTCTGCTTCTGGTGAGGGCCTCAGGAGGCTTCCAGTCATGACAGAGGTGAAGCAGGAGCAGATGTATCACATTGTGAGACATGGAGCAAGAGAGAGGGAAGGAGGTAACAGGCTCTTGTAAACAGTCATATCTTGCAGTAACAGAGAAAGAACTCATTATTCATGAATGGCTACACCAAGCCATTCATAAGGGATCTGTCCCCATGACCCAGTCACCTCTCCCCAGGCTTTACCTGCAACACTAGGGATCAAATTTGGACATGAGATTTGGAAGGACAAATATCCAAACTGTATAATCTGCTGTTTTCTTACTGATTTATGTATTCTTAGTACAAGGCTTTTGTGAGCATATTGCCAATGTCATCTAAACTATGGCTTGCTTTTCTATTTTCTTAATGTCTTTTGATGAACAGACATTTCTAGTTTAATATAGTCAAATGTATTAATCTTTTTCTTTGTGTTTAGGACTTTGGTGTCTTTATATTCTGAAACTGGTATTGATTTTTTTGAAATAGTCTGTTGAGTAAGGTAGACGATGATACAGAAATAAAAATGTGTGCTGGGATGGCACATCAACTATGTGTGCTTAGGTATTACTAAGCCTGGTTTACTAACATGGCACTAAAGCTAAAAAAAAAAAAAAATCCTTAACAGAAAGCATTCCAGAAAGGCTTTCAGCAGTGGGAATGACAGTTCACAATGGAAATGATAAGGTTGCCTCTCAGTGTGGTCAGTCATTGTATGGGATTTGTATAAATATATTAGAAATGATGATAATAGCTGATATTTTTGAGAAGATTGTTTGTGGGCCAGGCGGTGTGCTAAGCACTCAATATGTGTCAGCTGTCCTCACAGCAGCCCTGTACTTAGGAATATTACTACCCCAATTTTGTATATGTGGAAACAGAGGCTGGGCTAGCTCAAATAAGTTTCCCCATGTCTCACAAGTGGCAGAGCTGAGGCTTGAACCCTTGCTTCTAAAACTGTGCCATCCTGCCTGTCTGTGCTACACCGGGAAGATCTCTTTATGAAGTGTACTGCTGCTGCATGCCAGCCCACCCCACATCAGGGTGTGAAATAGCAGCAATTTCATTATGCTCAGGGATTCTGTGGGTCAGTCAGGAATTTGGAAAGGACATAGTAGAGATGGCTTGTCTCTGTCGATACAGTCTGGGGTCTCATCAGGGAAGGCTTGAGGGCTGGGGGTGACCCAGACAGCTGGAGGCTGCAGTCTCTGAAGGCTGCCTCATCATAGGCTGGTGGCTGTGCTAGCTGTTGGTTGGGCCTCAGCTGGAACACATACATGATTTCTCCTCGTGGACTTTGCAGGTCTGCTAGTCCCTGAAATAAGCTGCTTAGATTAAGAAGTAGGCAAAAGCTGTGTTGCCTTTTATGTCCTAATCTTGGAAGTCACAGTCCATCACTTCCACAAGAGTTACAGGCTTCAGTCTTTTTTCATCTGTAGGCATCTTGTGTCTTTAACCAGTGTGTTGGCTTGGGGAAAAACTTAAGTCTTTAAAAAGCTTGAATTTGTTTAAGGAAAATAGTGAAGGAGGTAGTTTCATCAGGAGAAAACATTGTATATTTTGTTTTGAAGAAATGAACTGAAAGAGTTTGTTTTTCCCAGTGGCATAAAGATCTCTCAGGTTCATCACAAAATTTGAAGTGGCTGTTTGCGGGGCCGGGAGGGTGGGCCTTAGTTATTTCTTTAAAAGCATATAAAATGAATGTCGTAAGATAAGCTCTATTGTAAAATTTCTGTTGAAGTCATTGTGCATGTGTTCAAACCAGACTCAGGTCATACCAAATCTTGCAGACATCCAGCTGCTTTCTTTCATCTAAGCCCTCAAGGCAGTTGACCTAGAAGCTAACCAAGTAAAGTCCCGGGCCAGGGAAGTGGGTGTTTATAAACGAGCATCCTTATCTCTTTGGGGTTCTGAGACTGAGATAACTGACTTACTAGCAGTAGGAGAAAGTCTGTAGAAAAATTCAGTCTCAGGCTTTTTAGCCAAGTTGTAAGAAGCCTTAGGTTTCTACATTGGCTTTCTTTGGGTTGCCAAAGTAGCTTCCTTGCATTGGGAAGAAATCATTTTTTATACAGATATGGGTAGGGTTTTATTGGTTAACACATAAATTGTGCTTCTTTGGGCATTCCAAAGCCTGGGTCCAGCATTGGCCATATTTATAGGCCACTCTAGAAGTCCAGCGGTCACAGTTAGGGTGTTCACTTCTTTCCCCGTGTCTTTCCCCATGTCATATGTATGACTTTGCCTTGATAGACTTGAATAACTGAGTCCCAAATGGCTCTGTCATCAGGAGCATCCAGCAGTTCCACCAAGGAAGCAAAGCAGAATCGTGATGGGTGGTCTGATAAATGTACTCATGCTGTGGCAGTTCTTTTGTCAGTGTGGTTTCATTTTGGTGTAGACTTTTTTTGCCCAGTGGATGGGGCAGGATGGGAAGGAGTAGTTTATCCTAAGTGGAAATATGGTCATTGCTGGTGTGTTGTTGAGGTGGTTAGAAATGATTTGTTAGACATAGCCTCTGTTTCAAAACATTTTTTTAATGTTTTTGTTTTGTTTTAAAATAAATTTTATTGTATATATTGGAGGTTAATAATATGAGGTAATAGGATATAGATAGTAAAATTGTTACTATAGTGAAGCAAATTAGCCTATCTATCATATATACTTTTTTTTGGCAAAAGCAGCTAAAATCTACTTACTTAACAAAAATTCCTAATACAGCACAATTTGATTATAGTCCTGGTGCTGTGCATTAGATCTCTAGACAAGTTCATTCTACATACCTGCTGCTTTGTATTCTGGAATCCTTTCTCTCCTTCCCCACCCCCAGCCCCTGGTAACCACTCTTTGATTCTCTCTCTCTGTGCATTTGACTTTTAAGTAAGATTGAGCAATATTTGTCTTTCTATGTCTGGCTTATTTCACTTAGTATGAGGCCTCCAGGCCCATCCATGTTGTGGCAAAAGGCAGGATCTCCTTTTTTAAGGTGGAATGAGTGTGTGTGTGTGTGTGTGTGTGTGTGTGCGCGCGCGCGCGTGCGCACACGCATGCACACCACATTTTCTTTACCCATTTATCCATCAATGGACACATAGGTTGTTTCCATACCTTGGTTTTTGTGAGGAATGCTGCACTGAGCATGAGAATACAGATACCTTCATGAGCTGGCGATTTCATCTCCTATGCAGAAGAGGGACTTCTGCGTCATGTAGTAGTTCTATTTTTAGTTTCTTTAGGAACCCTCATACTATTTTTCATGGCGGTACCAATCAACACCATAGTATGATTTCTTTTTCCCTACACCCTTGACAACATTTGTTCTCTCTTTTGTCTTTGATAATAGTCATCCTAACAGGTTATCATTTCATAGTGGTTTTAATTTGTATTTCCCTGATGATTAGTGATGTTGAGCACATTTTCATATCGCTGTTACAGTTTTTATGTCTTTGAAGAAATAATCTGTTCAGGTCCTTTGCCAATTTTTTAAATCGGGTTATTTGTCCTTCTGCTATTGAGTTGTAAGTGTCCTTTATAAATTTTGGATATTAACCCCTTATCAGATATGTGATTTGCAAATATTTTTTCGCAGTCCTTAGGTTGCTCTCTCATTTTGTTGACTGTTTTGTTGCTGTGTGGTTTTTTACTTTGATGTTGTCCATTTATTTATTTGTGCTTTTGTAGCCTGAGCTTTTGGTGTCATATCCAAAACATCATTGCCATAGCAGCGAGATTTTCCCTGTATTCTCTTCTAGGAATTTGGTGGTTTCTGGTATTCTATTCAGTTGTTTTATCCATTTTGAGTTGATTTTTGTGGATGGTGTAACATACGGATCCAATTTAATTCTTTTGCATATGGATATCCAGTATTTCTAGCACCATTTATTGAAGAAACTGTTCTCTCTCCATTATGTTCTTTTGGTGCCCTTGTCAAATGTTGATTGACTGTGTATGTTTAGATTTATTTCTGGGCCCTTTATCCTGTTCTGTGGATCTGCATTTCTGTTTTTATGCCCTTACCCTACTGTCAAAACATACTTTCTATCATTTCTCCTTTTTCTTCGTGCTATGTATACAGATCAGAGCCTTAAAAATGGCTGTGCCCCACAGCCCAGGAACATTCTTACCTCTGGAAAGGAAGGGAAGGCAATTGAGGTCAGGCACACAGGGAGTCTCAAAGGTATATTGGTCATGTTCTGTGTCCCAACTAGGAGTGCTCATTCTTTATTATTCTGAAGGAGTCTTAGGGGAAAATGACCTCTATCCTGAAGAATAGTCTGCAGTGCATTTACATTAATGTACAATTTGTTATAGCATTGTTTATGATGTCAAAAAGATCAAAAACATTCTAGCTCTATGCTACTTAGTAGAGTGGTTAAATTATGATATTTTCATAGGATGGAACATTATACCCCATTGAAAATGCATAATTTTTAACTTGAGAAAATACTCATGGAACATTGTCAAAAGTAGGATTAAAAATCTATAGTATGGTTCTACTTTTGCTTCAGATCTACATATGTACATTTAAAAAGACCAGGAAGCTATGCAAGTAATTTTTTAGAATTTGTCTTTATACTTGCCTATATTCCATTTTTGTACAAGGAATATAGATTACATAATCAGAAAAAGGTTTAAATAAAGAGATAGTGTTTGCTGACTAGTTAAATGGACAGGAATTGGCTTAGTAATTCAAACTAACAATCCACAAGCAAGGGGCTCTGATAGCATAGCAAACCAGAAAACCCACAACACTCCAAATGAAGAAAAGGCATTTATTCAGCTGTCAGTTCTGCAGGCCAAAAAGTTTGAAGGCCTGGCCCTGGCTTTGGTGAGAGTTTTTGTGCTGCGTCACATGGCAGAGAAAGTCAAAAAAGGGGGGACACATGCGAAGAAGGGAAGAACTGAGGGGTGGTCCTTGCTTCATAACACCTCACTCTCAGGAGAACTAATTCATTCTGAGGACCAGTCCAGTGTTGGAAGAGCAGGAACTCACTCACCACCAAGACACAGCACCAACATCCATTCATGAAGGATCCACCCCCAAACACAGAAACCTCCCATGAGGCCTCATCTTCCAGTACAGCCACATTTGGGATCAGATTTCAACATTAGTTTTGATGATGACAAACAGACCATATCCAAACTATGGTACTGTGTCTTAGTCCATTCAGGCTGCTATAATAAAATGCCTTAGACTGGGTAATTTATGAATAATAGAAATTTGTTGCTCATGGTTCTGGAGGCTAGGAAGTCCAAGATCAAGGTGTCAGCAGCTTTGGTGTCTGATGAGGACCTGCTCCCTACTCCATAAAAAACACCTTTTTGTAGCATCCTGTCATGCTGGAAGGGGCAATAAAACTCCCCTGAATCTCATTTATAAGGGCACTAATCCCATCCACAAGGCCTCCGCCCTCATGACCTAGTCACCTTCCAAAGCCCCACCTTGTAATACAATCCCTTTGGGTGTTAAATTTCAACATAGGAATTTGGAGTGGGGGGGCACGTACATTCAGATCATACTACACTGTAATTTAAAACTTAGAAACTTTGAGAAATAAAATGTTTTGTCTCTTTGCAAGAGACTTAACAAGTGGTTTAAACAGTGCTTGCCTTTTCATTATGTCCTTTACAGTCTAGAATGAGCATTTTCCTATGCCTTGGCAAGTGGTCACTTGTCCTTTCTAAGTAATTATGGGGTCATCATCATGAAATGTCTCCAAGAGTTCCTTTAAACTTTTTTGCCAGCCTAACTTCCTTCAGGAACTACATACCTCGTCATTAAATTCACTTTCACTAAGATCCTCTGGCTGCATATCCCAAGTTTTCTTCAGTGGCAGCAGTATCAACATTCCTATGGCCAACTATTTATTTGTTCTAGAATTCATTTACATTTGTGTCTAATTTTGCTTCCAGCATTATCACTTTTTGGATTTTTGCTGCACTTTGATTTTGTTGTCCAGTTCCTCTCTTGTGACTATCGATTTTTGTAACACGTCCTTCAGGTTTAACACTGGGAGATAAGGAGGCAGCATAACTACATGTTTTGCCGTCTGGGCGTGAACTGCATAGCACAATGACCAGTCACCAGCTTTGAAAGGCTTGCTTAGTCACTGGGCATAGTGCATCTGTGTTTACATAGTAGACTGAAGAGCTGCCAGTGAAGTTTCTTCTCTTCAGTTACTCACAGCTTATATTCCCATAGTAGTTAATAACTGAAATTTGAACCATGCTGTTGGGGAACTGTTAATGTTTAACTAAGCCATAGTAACTGAAATTTATACAGCTCAGAACCATGCAAAGACCGCCTGCACGCATGCGGGTACACACGCACACACGCATGCACACACACACACACACACACACACACACACACACACAACACTCATCGTAGGCTTGTTTTTGTATATTTTATTTTCCCATTGCTATTATAAATTGTGTCTTTTCCTTCTTGCTAGCATTTATCTAGTATTTTAATATTATTTCCATATAGGAAAGTTGTTGATCTGTATGGAATGTTAGTTTTGTGGCTTTATGTAGCTTTATTGAGTTATTATTTGTAACAGTTTTTCTATTAGATTGTTAAAGCATATCATTAAATTATTTGCGAATCATTTTCTCATATTTCCTTTCTATTTATATCTCTTCTTTTTTTTTTTTTTTTTTTTGAGATAGAGTCTTGTGCTGTCACCCAGGCTGGAGTGCAGTGGTGCAGTGATGTGATCTCGGGTCACTGCAACCTCTGCCTATTGGGTTCAAGAGATTCTTGTGCCTCAGCCTTCCAGGTAGCTGGGATAATAGGTGCCTGCTACCACACTTAGCTAATTTTTGTATTTTTAGTAGAGACAGGGTTTCACCATGTTGGCCAGGCTGGTCTCGAACCCACAATATCAAGTGATCCGCCCGCCTCAGCCTCCCAAAGTGCTGGGATTACAGGCATGAGCCACCACGCCTGGCCTACACCTCTTCTTTCTTTCTCTTGTCTGATTGTCCTAGCTGGTACCTCCGCAACACCGCATAATAGTGGGGATTGTAAATGCCCTTGTTCTGTTCTTGAGCTTAATGGAAATGCTTCTGGTGTTTCCTAATTAAGCTTGATACTAGTTTTGGAGTTGAGAAAGTTGTATTTTTATGATATTGAAGAATTATCAATCTACCCTATTTTGTAGAGAAGTTTTATTAAGAATGTATATTGGGTTAGGTGTTGTTGGTTTGATTTAAATGCCTCCTGAGTATGGCAATAGGAAATACACAGCTATACCCATGGTATATATTTGAAAAAAAAAAAAATTAAATCTGACCTTGAATCTAATGAAACCTGTAGATCATTGGTTCCCAACTAAGGGTGCTTTTGCCCCCTCAGAGGACATTTGGCCCTTTGGCAATGTCTGGAGACACTACTGTGTTTGTCACAACTGAGGGAGAGAGTGTTACTGGCATTGAGTGAGTAGAGGCCAGGGATGCTGCTGGACAACGTGTGGTGCCTCAGACAAGCCCCCACAGTGAAGAATTGCCCCAAATGTCAAGAGTGCGGAGGCCAAGAAACTCTTCTAGATCTCACTCCCAGTTCACAAGAAACATGAAGGACGTAGGGACATGATAAACTACATCACCAGAAAGTCCTCTGTGTAGTCCATGCTGTGAGAGATTCTGCAAGGCAGATGGTGTGGTATCTTCAACAGATACATGCATGATGGGCGATGGGAAAGAAAGAAGAGATACTGTAGATTAAAAGAGACTTAAGAGACTTACCGACCAAATATGAAATGTACATCTCATTTGGATCCTAATTTGAATAAGACATGTCTGCAAAAATCAAGCAAGTTTAAGTTAGGAGAATATATGAAACAAGATTGGCAAGATGTCAACAATCAGTTATTGAAACAAGATGGTATGGATTCATCACATTTTTATTTATAATTTTGTCTTTGTTTAATGATTTCCATAATCAGAAATCTTAAAATGAATATTGATTTTTTTTTTTAGATTTAGTTGCAGCAACACCAATAAAAATATGCCTTGTCTCTTTCGATCCTTTGAAATGGTGACTCATAATAATGAATCTCTTAATACTGAACTGTCTGTATTCCTAGAATAAGCCTCTCTTAAAAGAATGAGCATATTATGGTGCACAAATTAAGGTTTATAGTGTATGCTCAAAAGCTTTAAGTGCCTAAAATTTTTATACGAAGATGATTGTCAATAGTCAGAGTTATATTTTCTGCATAAGCAAGAGAATTCAGTGGAATTCCACTAATTCCATCCAATATGAAATGCTAGGCAGCCTTTAAATATTTTATTATAGTCATTAAATAGAAAGGTTAAATTATATCAACAGTAGACTTCCATGATTCCAATTTTATAAAAATAATATCTGTATTTTTAAATACTGGAAAACAAACATCAAAATAATAATAATGGTTATATCTAGTGATAAGGCTATGAGTGATTTTTTGTCTTTTTTCCCTGTGTATTTCTAATTTTCTATAGTAAATTTTTGAAATCAGGAAAAAAGTTATTTACAAAATTAAAGCAGTTCACCTATCACCCAAATCTTGGTTTCTGATACCTTTCTCTAATTAAAAGAACTAGAGAAATTATCACTCTAGTCTAGGACTGGGGTGGGGAATATGCAAGGTGATCCTGGAGTGACTCATAGGGCCGGCAAGTAAAGAAGTGCTCAAGAAACGAAACTTGGGGTGTGGCAGCAGGACATGGGAGCCCATCACAGAGGCCCCGGGGGGAAGGCTGGAGGAGTTGGAGCAACAAAATAAATAGTGCAATACAGAATTACATCCCAAAGTATAAAATACCCATGTGTCCACACTGATGTACATAAATGGTTGAATAAACAGGTGGGTAGGAATAGACACATCCTTTACAGAAGAATTCCATGTAATTGATGTAGATGCCCCTCCCTCAAGGAGGCAGGTGGTCATTCCAGTTCTTAAGTGTGAGCTGCATGCAGTGACTCCTTTCCCAGTTGTACACTATGGAAACAGGGTTGAGAAAGAGGAGCTTGACCATGGAGAACGCTGACCTCAGCCAGGTGAGGAAGGTCAAGAGCAAGTCCTCCTGAGACTGGGATGTGGGGAGGACAGTGCTTTTCCTCTGTGGCCTTTCTCCCAAGAACCCATCGGCTCAGTCTAACCGCAGATGGCTCCAACTTGAGGGACATTTTACAAAATATCTAACTCATATTCCTCAGATCTGTCAAGGGCATTAAAAACAAGGCAAGTTGTCTGGACTTGGTGGCTCAATGCCTGTAATCCCAGCACTTTCAGAGGCCGAGGCGAGCAGATCACCTGAGGTCAGGAGTTCGAGACCAGCCTGGCCAACATGGTGAAACCCCATATCTACTGAAAACACAAAAATTAGCTGGGCATGGTGGCGCACACCTATAATCCCAGCTACTTGGGAGGCTGAGGCAGGAGAATCGCTTGAACCTGGGAGGTGGAGATTGCAGTAAGACCTTACCAGTGCACTCCAGCCTGAGCACCAGAGTGAAACTGTTTCAAAAACAACAAGGCAAGTAGGAGAAAAAGTTGCAGTCTAGAAGATCCTAAGGAGAAGTGAGGACTAAAAGCCATGTGGTGTCCTAGATGGGTTCGTGGAACAGAAACAGGACATTAAATACAAAATCGTGGTGTCCTAGATGGGTTCATGGAACAGAAACAGGACGTTAAGTACAAACCAGGGAAATCCGAATAAAGTGTGGACTTCAGTTCATAATGATGTAAGGAACATTGGCTCCTGAGTTGTGGCAGATGTACCCCAGGAATGTAAAGGGAAATAACTTTTCTGTATATCTGTAACTATTCTAAAACTAGAAGTTTTTTTTTTTTTTAAGGAAAACAGTAAACAATAGTTCATCACTCTTACTTTTAAAAGGTTGGAATAATATGAGAGACGTTCTATAGGATAAATTTGTAATTTCTGGTGTTTACTTTCTGACGCAGTTTTCTCAGAAGTATGAAATTCTTATTGCATAAGACTGACTTGTCACTGGGGGATCATTCCAGATAAAGAATTTTCTGGTGAGGACTCAGGACCACAGTCTGATTATAAGTGAGGAGGCGAATGTCTAAAGAGCCAGTATTTCATGTCTGTTTCCCCTTGGCATAACATAAAAATTAATGTATGAAAGCCCGACATATGTAAAGGCACCTTGGTAGAGGCACTAGGTGGAAGGGAGTGGGCATCTCTTATGTGGTCAAGCTGGGTGCCCAGCCACCATAGTAGAGGGCAGTTGCCCTTTTCAAGCAACTGATCCAGAAACATTTGAGTAGGGGACTATAACCACACCACACTATACACCACCATCGTGTGACCGGTACAGTCACAGATGCAGACACTGAGTATAATGGCTTGGGGGTGAAGTTGCCAGCTACCCACCCTCTGATAAAGATGTTAGTGAAAATACTATAGATTTATTGAGGTTTGTCAAAACATTGCTGCATCTAAGATATAAATGGGCAAAATAAAATGAATTAAGGTTAGTTTTTTTGTAGTTAATCAAGAATGAAATGTAGTGATTCTGTTTTATCATGCCAGCTGTAATAAAGTCTTAAGGAGAATGCAGGCTATAAAAGCTTAAAGAGAATAGGGAAGCAAATTTTTAAATATTTAAATAATGAAACATCAAACATTTTACCACATTTTGAAGAAATAAAACATTGTAAATATAGCTAAAGCCTCACTTTCTTACTCTTCACCCCTTCTTCCTGAGAGGCAACCCATTGTCTTGATAGTGATGTGTATCATTTCAGGCATTCGTGAATAACTTTTCTGTGTATACAACATATATGTGTGCATATATACATATATATGGATGTGTTAAGCAATACATACTGTTGGTTTTGGTGTTTTAACAGTTTATTTAAATTATGTACCTAACAGATCTTTTTATTTTTCTTTTCACTGATCATTATTGACATTGGTTCCTGGTGCTAAGTATAGATCTCCTGGGGGTTTTTTTTTATTTTTTATTGTTGTTGTTGTTTCCACTTTATAACATTCTGCTATATGAACATAAACTAATTTGTTTCCATATCCTTATGAAAAAATAGTGGCTGTGGTTTGTATCCTTTTTTTGCTGTTCATGGCTAGGATGATTCTTGTATGTGTGTCCTTGTGAACACCAGATTTGTGGGGCTACAGGTGTGTGCCACTTCAGCCTTAATAGATACTGCCAAATTGCTCTTCAGAGTGCCATACATACAACTTGTACATTTCCATTTTTCCACATCTGTGAAAAATCTTACCAGATTTATCAGATTCTACATCTTTTCAGACTTACTTATCTTTGCCAGTCTGACGGGTGTGATACATTTCCCTGATTGTTAGTGAGATTGAACATCTTTTCATATAGATGTTATAGAATTTATTAGAAATTCTATCAAGAATTGCCTGTTTAGGCTGGGTATGGTAGCTCATGCCTGTAATCGTAGCACTTTGGGAGTATGAGCTCAAGAAGTCAAGGCTGCAGTGAGCCATGATCACACCATTACACTCCAGCCTGGGCAACAGAGCAAGACCCTGTCTTAAAAAAAAAAAACTGCCTATGTTTTGCCTGTAAGTGAGCTGGTATTTCTTGAGATCAGAGACCCTTGGCCTTGGACCTGATTCCTCAGGGTGTGTAATAAAAAAAATACTCCTGCATGCTATCAAAAAGTTAAATCGGAGATGGGTCAGAATAAGAGTTTAGTCTTTGCCCATATTTAATTGCTTTGTTTACTCCTATGCCGTTTGATTTTCTTTGTGCCTCGTTATTGCTGACTGTTTCTCTTATTGGTGTAGGAAGGAGTTCAGATAAGTTACCTGATTTGTGAGGTTTGTAATTAAGTATTTAACAAAAATGTCTGGAAAAGTACATTTGCAATTTCCTAAAAAGATGACAGTTTTGCAATACAGCCCAGCAATTATGCTCCTAGGTATTTGCCCAAACAATGACAGCTTTTATCCTTACAAAAACCTATGCTTGCTGGGAAGCTGAGGCAGGGGGATTGCTTGAGTCCAGGAGTTTGAGGCAGTGAGCTACGGTCATGCCATTCCACTTCAGCCTGGGCAACAGAGTGTAAGACCCAGTCTCAAAAACAAAACAAAACAACTTTGCACATCAATGTTCATATCAGCAATTATTCGTAATTGCAAAAAAACCGGAAGCAACCAACATATTGTTCAGCAGGTGAGTGAACAAACAATGGTACATCTACACAATGGAATATTGCTCAGTGATAAGAAAAAAATGATCAAGCCCTGAAAGACATGGAAAAACTGTACATGCATATTGCTATTATTCCAATTATGTGACGTTCTGGGAAAGGCAAAACTATGAAGTCAATAGAAAGATCAATGGTTGTCAGGGATTCAGGGGCAAGAAAGAAGTCTAAAAAGGGGGAGTACAGGGCATTTTTAGGGCAGTGAAACTATTCATGTGACACTGGAATGGTGGATTCACGGCAGTATACCTTTGTCAAAACACAGAATTGGCTCGGCATGGTGGCTCACGCCTATAATCCCAGCACTTTGGGAGCCGGGTGGATCACTTGAGGCCAGGAGTTCGAGACCAGCCTGGTCAACATGGTGAAACCCCATCTCTACCAAAAATACAACAATTAGCTGGGCGTGGTAGTGCATGCCTTTAATCCCAGCTACTTAAGAGGGCTGAGGCACAAGTCCTGAGGCTTGAACCCAGGAGGCAGAGGTTGCTGTGAAACAAGAACAGGGCAAAGGAAAACTGGACTCCAGCCTGGGTGACAGAACAAGACCCTGTCTCAAACAACAACAACAACAACAACAGAATTGTACAACACAAATAGTGAACCCTAATGTAAACTATGGACTTTCATTAATAAAAAAGTATCAGTATAGCTTCATCGTTTATAACAAATAGAGCACACCAGTATTAATAATGGGAGGAACTGGGTACAGGGAAGAGGAGGCATATGAGGACTCAGTACTATCTGACCAATTTTTTCTGTAAACCTAAAGACATCTAAAAACTAAAGGCTATTAATTTTTCTAAAAATCCTTCTTTGTTAAATTCAGATTTTACCAAGTGTACCCAACTATGTGGAACAATTATGTTTTTTAATAGAAACATTTAAGACTATTATTTGTTTTATTTATGAAATCTAAATTGTTGAAGCTTTTTCAAGACAACTGCTTCCATTTTGGGGGGGGTCTATAAAGAGTGCAGAGTTCATGTTGAAAATCATTTCATTTCTTTTTGCTTTCTCCGTTAAGTAGTAGAGTGGTATAAGGTGTAAGTTTTCTTTATGTGTGTGATTAAATAATTTAGAGCAAAGATTTTACATATTACTGTATCAGAAATCTTTCCAAATATTGTAATAAAGTAATCTGTAATGTTTGTCTTGATTCTAATTCTTTATAATATAAAACACCTTCTTTCATTGATTATAGGACATCCATTCTGAAATCATTGTACCTCTTAGAAATCAATGTACCTCTTAGAATCAGTCACATCTTAGATTCAGTGCAATACAATATGTATAATAAGGGTTCAGAAGAAGGGATATAATTGTTACAGAATCATGATAATTTTTCAGCCATGTTATGGGACCATTCTGATTTTCCCTGTGCCTGCCTGTCTTTCAGATGCTCTCTATGTGGGTATGTGTGTAGCCATCCTCCTTCTTTGAAGTCTCATATGTGGAAACATGCAAGTGACCAAAATTATAACTACGAACAAGTAAACAAGGCTATTAACGACGCGATTTCACAAAGTAGCAGGTATGTCATCTACCCCCTCCCTTTATTGCTATATGTAAATTAAAGCCAGGATTAAATCTGCTAGTCCTACATTATAGCCTTCTCATGGTGTGCTGTGTTTGTTTTGTTTTTAAGAGTTCTAGGAAAATCCCCTGGAAAGACTCAATTAAAGAACGGTGAAGAGAGCACGGATCCCATCACTGGAAGTTCAGAAAATGCAGTGTCATCTTCAGAACTGATATCCCAGACTCCCAGTGAAGTTCTGGGTCCCAATGAGAATGAGAAACTGAGCCCTACAAGTAATACCTCATACAGTTTAGAAAAAATCTCCAGTCTGGCCCCTCCTGGTATGGAGTACTGTGTTTTACTATTCTGCTGTTGTATTTGTGGTTTTGAATCAACCAGCAAAGAAAACCTCTTGGATCATATGAAAGAGCACGAGGGTGAAATTGTAAACATCATCCTGAATAAGGACCACAACGCAGCTCTAAACACAAATTAGATGGAATAATGACTCGAAGAGGATTCCTTCACCAGTTTCACCTTTGCGCTTCAAACAGCCTAGCCACAGAAGAAATCGTTGTTGTGATTTTTGAGGAAGTGACAGATGTGACTTTGGAACCAAACTTGTAATAAAAGGAATTCCAAATGGATGAGCAGTAATGATATTTAAGTATTTTGAGTGAGGGAGGAGTGGGTCGAAGAGGAAGCAGAGGTGTAATACAATATTAACCCTCTTTTACCCCTTCTTAGTGTTGAGTGTATTTATTAATAAAAGCTTATATAGTATAGAAATGCAAGCAAAAGAGTTAAGAAAGAGCTTTTCAGGAACTATTCTAAAAGTCATAAAGTGTCACAGTCTTAAGCAGAACTTAGTTTTCTTCTCACTTCTGACATGTAGACTCCAGTGAGAAATGGGAGACAGTTCTGGGAGGGGTTTTTTCAGTGTCACCAACAAAGTCAACAATGAAACATAATTAGAGGGCTTTGAAATGATCTACTGATATCCCTAAATTGGTAGAGATTAATTATATACTTAATCTAGGATGTGTTCCTTTACTCCTTACTAAAGAAAGAAAAGACAGACCTCTAAATTCAAAACTAGATTGTAAATAGGCATTTAAGAAGTAAAGTATTGTCTTAAATTTACTGTGACTTTTTGTGGGCAAATGAGGAAACAGGTGAATTCCCACCAGACTCAAACCAGATCTCAGTTTATAGTAATGCTAAATTGTCTAGGGTGTTCTCAGAAGTTCTTTTCAGTGTCTGTCAGAACTTGGCATACTTTCTCCGTAGTACATAGACCTTCTGATATTCTCTGCTAAAAGAGACCATGCTTGTTATCTGAAAGTGTGTGAAAGAAACAATATGAAAATTTACATTTGATCATTTGACATTGGAAATAGTTTGAACTGTTTCCAAAAATCCCTTAAGGGATGAGGGGTGAAATTTAGAAGCTCCTGAAAATGAGTACTGCTGTGTTGAGCTTTTCCTTCCTGGGGTATATTAATTTACTTATATTTAGCAGAAGTGGAATATATCCAAATGTGACTAAAATACAGCAAATATTCAGGTTTGTAAAAATTTTTTATAACAAACAGCATTTGGCAAGTCTATAGGATTCCTCCTATCTAGAAAATTCTATTTTGTTAGAGTGCGATAGGACATACGGAAAACCAACGCAAAGTGCTTTAGCATTAAAACTCACCATCAAATAGATGTAGTCTTATTAATTACACATTTTATATTTTAATTATTTCCAAGAGTGAAGAAAACAGGGTGTTTTTGTTTTTGTAGCTCTGATTACTTATTTATGCATTGTTTTGTTAAAGTAAATTCTGCTTACAGGTGAAAAGGCCGGTGCGCTCTTCTGTGCACCATCCTCACGGTGCTATTTCCAAATATCTGAATATTGATTTCTAACACCTGAGACGAGGCTGTGACCGATCAGCTTGAAACACTGAAAACAGGTTTTTGAATGGGATACACTGCAGGCATGTTTTAGGGAAGAATTCCGTTCCTAAAGTCCAGGTATGATTGGATTACTATTTATAAAATTATTAGGAATTATTTAAGTGGGGCCAGACATCTTGAAACATTGTCTGATTTGTTGGGTTTTTTTTTTTTTTCTTTCTCATCTCATTTTGGTAATATTTAAACAAACATAAATGATTGTAACTTTGCAGTTTTTTTATTTAGGTAGCTTTAATTTATTTATGAAAGTTAATCCATTTCTAATACATGGTTTTTAAAAATATGAAATGGATTTATATATACTAAATTATATTCCCCAAACTCACTGTATGTGGATTATATTCATTTTCTCCTTTTTTCAGAATTGAAACATTTTAATTTTAAATTCAAATAAAACATTTAAAATAGTTTGATTATTATTGCCACTCATTGTAAATCAGTTTTATCATTGCTGATACAATGACTCAGTATTTTGTTATAAAAATCTGTTATTCTGAAATTAACAACCTTAGAAGAATTTTGTTTTATACAATTTCCTTGGCTTTAGTTTTGTATAATATTTGGAAAATATTAATAATGAAAAGAATCCCCAAAATTTCAATGATGTGAATTTTTAAATTACTTTATTTCTTTAAACTAATTGCATTGATTGTTACTTAGATTTTCCACTTGGAATCATGGATTTAAAATTTCCCCACCTCATGGGGAAAACTAACCCAGAAGTTCAGAGCCTTTCAAGTTTCATCTGATTCTGGCCTTAGAATTGTCCTTAAAAGCTTTCTCCTGGCCGATAAGAGAAAGCATGTATTAAGGAGGTTCTGTACCTTCCCATTAACATTTTGTGGCAAGCCTTAAGTTAACAATGTGTCTACCAAGAACAATTAAGTTTTCTAAAAGTAATAATGAAGATTATGCAATTATAATTGTAAAAGAGATAGCTATTAAAATAATCAGTAGCCTGGGCACGGCGACTCACACCTGTAATCACAACACTGAAGGCCAAGGCTGGAGGACTGCTTGAGTCCAGAAGTTTTAAGACCAGCCTGGGCAGGCATGGTGGCTCACATCTATAATCCCAGCACTTTGGGAGGCCAAGGTGGGTGGATTACGCTCAGGAGTTCAGGACCAACCTGGCCAACATGGTGAAACCTCATCTCTACTAAAAAATACAAAAATTAGCTGGGCATGGTGGCAGGCACCTGTAATCTCAGCTACTTGGGAGGCTGAGACAGGAGAATTGCTTGAATCCGGGAGGTGGAGGTTGCAGTGAGCCAAGATCACGCCATTGCACTACAGCCTGGGCCACAGGAGCAAAACTCTGTCTCAAACAAACAAGAAAAAAGACCATCTGGGCAACATGGGAGACCCCATCTCTACAAGAAATCAAAAATTAGCCAGGCATAGGTGACACGTGCCTGTAGTCCCAGCTACTTGGGAGGTTAAGGTGGGAGGATCGCTTGAGCCTGGGAGGTAGAAGCTTGCAGTGAGCCGTAATAGCACCATTGCACTCAAACCATTGTTTCCAAAAAAAAAAAATTTTTTTCAGTAAGAATTACTTCATAGGAATAACATTTATTGGTATTAGCCTCCTTATTAGACAAAGCTGATAGTATTTGTTTTCTGCTCTGAACACTTAGATGTGATAGTGAAAATAGCTTTGAAAAGAAACTGTATATGACAAAGGTGGGGAGGGGGAAGATGATGCATTCTGATCATTATAAAGAATACTTTTCAGGGCTTTATCATTTTCTCCCTTTCTCTAATCATCTAGAATACGGTAGGTGTCCCAGTGTTCCAACAGTATCACGCTAATATTCTATGTGATTGGTAGTCCAAGTTCTTTGGCCAGATAGTGCAATGTCATGACACCGACCGAAGCCTTTGTTCTGGATCTTTCTTCCTATTGAAGGTGGCTGCTGGTGGCTTCATAATTATTTTCTGATTTTTTTCTCACAAAGCAAATGGTGGGCATCCATGTTTACATTGCACCTTCCCATGCTGTAATTGGCTTGACAAAGGCAAGCAGGCTTTTCTGTTGAGACTTACTGTATTTTTAGTTTTCATAGACACTTATTTAATCTTTTTAAATTGTACAGCAAGGTGCTCTAAGTAATATTAAATGAAATATATTTAATAGAAATGTGTGTTTGATATTCATGGACATGAATACATGTATTTTTTTAAGAAATAAGTATTGTGTAACACTATGGCATTGCTTCTATAGCCAAAGTATAAAAATTTCTGGAATACTGACATGTAAAGACTACAGTTAATTCTGACACTGTATCTTATTAAAATAGGATGATTTGCATTTTGTAAAATTATCCTGCACATCGAGCTGCATGCCTTAAAGCTGAAACTCTAGGATTGTGTTCATGGTAGAACAGTTCATCTGTTCAGAACAGTGAGGCAAGGTCTGTAGTGCTTCTTTAACTACCTTTGGAAATACTATACAATGTTAGAATAATTTATTTTGCTTTACAGGAGTTTGTCATGTATTGACTTTAATATTGTATTTTGGTAATAAATTTTTTGTTAAAAAAAAACTTGCCTCTTTTATTAACCACAGGTTGTGTCCATTCTTTTCCTGGAAATGATGACTTTATTGCTTAGAAAGTCGCATTTAAATAATTAAAAGCTTCCCAAGGATTAAACGGAGCCTATCTTGATAACTTGTTAATCTGTTGCTGACTAGCATTAGACTGTTAGACGAAGATAAATTGAAAAGGCATTTAGCTTTTTAAATCATTTTAAAAATTCAGTCTAATTTGGAAGCTTTTTTCCTTGCTACCCAGTTGAGTTTCTCTTCCAAATGTGACACGCTTATATGCTTTCAATTCTTGATGTAGTCAAAGTGCTAAAGACTAGTTCTGCTATTGATAATTAGCACTCTTTAATGAAGGCCAAAAACGACAGTGATGTGTTCACACCTTGATAATTTTGTAGTCTATACAGATAGCTGTTGATGTCATATCTGTTGCACTGACAATTGAAGCTAACATCATCTGACTGTATTGTGGGTCTGGTTATCAATTTGTGCCCTAGAATCCTGGGCCACTTCAGTTGAAAGTGACCAAGGCCAAATACTTCATCCTATGCTTCCCAGGGACACATTAATCATATCCCCTGTCTTTCAAGAACTCAATCTGAAATGTGTCACTAACCTCCAAATTAGAGAAATCCTAGCATGGAAGCTCTAGAACATACGGTCCAATGTGGCAGCCACTATAATATGCTCTAAGTGTAAAATACATAGCAGTTGCAAAGACTTAATTCAAAAAGGAATTGTATTATTAGTTTTTTTATATTGATTACATGTTGAAATTAGTTTTACTTGTTTTTTTAATGTACCTACTAGACAATTTTAATTGACATGTGGCTTACATTGTTTTTTGTTTGTTTGTTTTGAGATGGGAGTTTTACTCTTGTTGACCAGGCTAGGGTGCAGTGGCATGATCTCGGCTCACTGCAACCTCCACCTCCCGGTTTCAAGAGATTCTCCTGCCTCAACCTCCCGAGTAGCTGAGATTACAGGCATGTGCCACCACGCCAGGCTAATTTTGTATTTTTAGTAGACAGGGTTTCTCCATGTTAGTGAGGCTAGTCTCGAACTCCCGACCTCAGGTGATCCGCTGGCCTCGGCCTCCCAAAGTACTCAGAATACAGGCGTGAGCCACCGAGTCCGGCCTACAGTGTATTTCTATTGGACAGCACTGGCACAGAAGAGAGATTAGCAACCTAGGGCCCTCTCTTCAAAGCCAGCCTGCCACCTGTTTTGGCAAATAAATTTTATTAGCACACAGCCAAGCCCGTGTGTATACATTTCATGTATGGCTATTTTCAAGGTACAACAGCAGTGCTGAGTAATTGTGACAGATTACATGGCCTACAAAGCCTAATTTACCACCTATTTGATAGAAAACATTTGCTGACTAGACCTCTGAACTACAACCACGATATAATTTGTGATCTAGAGCTACCAGAAAGCAAATGGCTTTTTACAAAGAAAGCTTTTTACAGTAGTGCTTTATAACTAAATTAGTTTGTTTCTTCCTTTGTAATTTTTATAGTCTACCTGTCTACAGATCTTAGCCATAGTTTGACTTTAACCTATTTCATCTCTGATATTTAAAGCCAAACACAATTTGTTTAAAATAGCAATGCATAATTAAATAATAAATCAAAATGCAGCTATAAAGTCTCGTTTGTCTCCTGACAACTTTACGGAGTTGATATTGGCCCCCATGGCTTCACCCTGTCAGTGCTGTGGGACTATAGCACACGGCCTGCAAGTGTAACCGTGGTGCAAGGTAACCCCAGTGACTAATCCACTCGGCTGCGGTGACAACTGACTTGAATAATCCCGGATATAAAGAAAAGAGTTTTCAATGCGCCTCTTTATCATGAATAGCATGTGCGACTCCAAAGCCAACTTCAAAGGTAGGGAGGAGGTGGTAGTTGGCTTTGGTCTAGAGCTGTTGATTAAACTGGCAGAGCTAAGAGAAATTCATACTCCTCTACATAGATTTCTTCTAAGTCAATCAGCGAAGATGGAAAATGAGAACGTTTTTGGCCCTGTAAATTCATAGAGAAGTTTCTAATTGGTGCCATACGATAGGCTGACTTAGGTAGTGTGTTTTGGTGTATATCTCAGAATCCAAATCAGCAGAGCATAAGATGCTGAAACCATTTTCAAAGGCCTATGTATATGTGCAGCACAATCCAGTTTGCATGCTGTGTTGGAGGACTATAGACCTCGGTTTTCTAGTGGCACATTAATAACTATACTGTACTTAGTTTTAAGAAGTGTTTATAAGATTATGACAGCTTTAGTTTCTTTAATCTCCTGATTTTTTTTCCAATAATGGGTAATTAGTTTAAATTGTTTCCCTTACCAAAGTAGATTATGTAGGTAAGAAGGTTTTCCTTTGAATTAAAAAGTTTAATGTCAGACATCTAATATAAATTATTACTGCCATATAACAGAATCATGTCACATGTTGGTGGCTTTTTGCTCCTTAACCAGATTTACACCAGTTGTGTTACTTAATCCAGATAGAAAAGGTACCATTCTGTAATAATTTGTAAAAATGCATATAAAACAGGTACTTCTAGGTAAATGGGGTGTTTGTTTTAAAATGATTCTACCTATTAGGTAGATGTAGAAAAAACACCTTTAAAAAATTTTTTTTCTCTGGACACAGTGGCTCACACCTGTAATCCCAGCATTTTGGGAGGCTGAGGCAGGCAGATGACTTAGGTCAAGAGTTCGAGATCAGCCTGGCAAACATAGTGAAACCACATCTCTACCAAAAGTACAAAAATTAGCCAGTTGTAGTGGCACACACCTATAGTCCCAGCTACAGGAAGGCTGAGCCTGGAGGATCACTTGAACCTGGGAGGTGGAGGTTGCAGTGAGCCATGATCACACTGTACTCCAGCCTGGGTGACAGAACGAAACTCTGTCTCAGTAATACTAATTGCACAAATCAGAAAATCATGAATCCTCAGCCATGAGCTCAGACCCAACTATTTCACCTTGCTGATTTCTCA
This sequence comes from Cheracebus regulus, assembly GCA_963574635.1. NCBI lineage: Eukaryota > Metazoa > Chordata > Mammalia > Primates > Pitheciidae > Cheracebus > Cheracebus regulus. The sequence goes on along the minus strand of CAUYQU010062024.1, from coordinate 11,464 downwards.
GCTTGGTACTTTGTTAAAAGGAAAAACAAAAAGAATATTTATAATTACCCATGTTATTACCATGGATTGATCAGTAATAAGTATCATTTTAAAATGAGAAAGTCTATTATCTTAAATGTATACACAATGGAAAGCTGGACCTGAACAGACCCTCAATAAAATAAAACATTCATTTTTCAGGACTTGCATTAGCACCTACTAGTGCTATTTAAAGGCTTATTGTCACTACTGTGCACATCTCAATTTTTTTTCTACTTGTCATCTTATTTAGTATCCATATTTTAGAAATAATGTGGCTGTGTTTTACTGAAATAGGCACTCAATCCACATCTTGTTCTTGTTGTTTATATCTGCAGTCCCATTTAAATTCAGTATTTCCAACCACAAACGGTGTTAGGAAATTCTATTTCAGGCTTATGAGAAAAAGTACAGCAGGATATAGTTCAAAGCTTAAGCTGTATTTATTTCTGCTCCTCTAGAGCTAGCATTCCACAAAAAATAGTTATGCTGAAACAAACAGTGGTAGGAAACCAGTGGTTTCAAGGCTATCTGCATTTTCTAAAGCCCTCCTCCATGTGAAGCCTGAGAACACAGTTGGTGCGGCAGTGCCTCCCTGGAATGATGATAATGGAGTCAATCACAGTTCCACCACAGAGGTGAAAAACTTCACGTGAGACTCTTCAGCATTTGGGACCACCTGGAGCAACCCTGTGCTCAGCCTGCAAATGCAGACAAAAGCTCCAGTGTATTGTCTGAGGGTTTTTTTTTAATTTTTAAGTTCCGGGGTATATGTGCAGGATGTGCAAGTTTGTTGCATAGGTAAACATGTGCCGTGGTGGTTTGCTGCACCTATCAACCCATCACCTAGGTATTAAGCCCAGCGTGCATTAGCTGTTTATCCTGGTGCTCCCTCTCCCCCCACCCCGCCCCGAGAAAGGCCCCAGTGTGTGTTGTTACCCTCCCTGTGTCTATGTGTTATCATTGTTAAGCTCCCACTTTTAAGTGAGAACATGTGTTTGGTTTTTTGTTCCTGTGTTACTTTGCTGAGGATAATAGCTTCCAGCTCCATCCATGTTCCTGCAAAAGACATGATCTCATTCCTTTTTATTTCAGCATAGTATTCCATGGTGTATATGTGCCACATTTCCTTTATCCAATCTATCATTGATGGGCATTTGGGTTGATTCCATGTCTTTGCTATTGTGAATATTGCTGTAACAAACATACACATGCATGTGTCTTTGTAACAGTGGCTCATCTCCCACTGGGTATATACCCAGGAATGGAACTGCTGCATCAAATAGTATTTCTGGTTCTAGATCTTTGAGGAATTGCCAGGCATGGTGGCACCTGTAATCCCAGCTACTCAGAAGGCTGAGCCAAGAGAATCACTTGAACCCAGGAGGTGGAGGTTGCAGTGAGATACCAAGACCTCGCCATTGCACTCCAGCCTGAGCAACAAGAGCTAAACTCCCCCATCTCAAAAATAAAAATGAAAAAAGTATACCTGCAAACCCATCCAGATACTAGCCTCTTCACATCAGATGCCATCCTGCAGGCCCAGGGAATAGCTTTCTACTTCAGTTGAGTGGCCTTGTGATCAGGTAGAAAAACAGCAAAAGTGACAAAAAATAAAACCAAATCAGCACTCGTCTTTAACCGTAATCCATTGATGAAACTTACTCTTGAAAGATAAAGTGGAACGAGGCATGGTGTGGTGGCTCATGCCTGTAATTCCAGCACTTCTAAAGCAGATAGACAAATGGCCAACAAGCACATGGAAAGATGCTCATCACCAGTCATTAGGAAAATGGAGATCAAAACTGCAATGAGATACCACCTCATACCCGTAAGGATAGCTACTATCAAAAATAAAACAAGCAGAAAATACTGAAGTGTTGGTAAAGACGTGGAGAAACTGGCACCCTTGTGCACCATTGAGAATGTAAAATGGTGCAATCACTGTGGAAACAGTATGGTGGTTTAATGGGCAAACAGTTTCAATCTTGTAAGATGAACAGTTTTGGAGGTATATGGTGGTGATGGTAGCACATTATGAATGTAATACCACTGAACTGTACATTTAAAAATAGTTCAGATCAGTCAGGCACAGTGGCAGTCCCAGCGCTCTGGGAGGCCGACGCGGGCAGATCACCTGAGGTCAGGAGTATGAGACCAATTTGGCCAACATGGTGAAACCCCATCTCTACTAAAAATACAAAAGTTAGCCAGGTGTGGTGGTAGGTGCCTGTGCCTGTAGTCCTAGCTACTCAGGAGGCTGAGGCATGAAAATCGCTTGAACCCAGGAGGTGGAGGCTGCAGTGAGCTGAGATCACGCCACTGTGCTCCAGCCTGGGCAACAGATCAAGACCTTGTCTCAAAAAAAAAAAAAAAAGTTAAGGTAAATTTTATGTATTTTACCACAAAAGAAAAAACACACACACATACACACACACATGACATTTTTGTTGGAGGGACCCTGGGTCCCTGGCATTGTGGAACTGGACTGCTTACATGACAGAAATAAACATCATTTCAGCCACTGTCTTTTGGGTCAATACTGAACCCTCAGCTCTTATTTTCAGTCTGCCCCACCATTTACCTACAGAGAAATATATTAAAGGGAAAAATAAACCACCAGGATCCTACAAGGATCCAACCACGAAAACCCAGTCTACATTGGTGTTTCCACCTTTATTTCATTACCATCCTCCTAAGAAGCCCTTTGAGGGGTTTTCCCAGTTAATTTCCCCATCCGTGACACAGAAGTATTGTAGTTTGTCTAGATATTGTAAGTATATCTCTGCCTTTCTGTTTTTCTGAGACAGTCTCGCTCTGTCACCCAGGCTGTAGTGCAGTGGCGTGATCTTGGCTCACTGCAACCTCTGCCTCCAGGCTTAAGTGACTCTCCTGCTTCATTCAGCCTCGAGTAGCTGAGTCTACAGGTGTGTGCCACCACACCTGGATAATTTTTGTATTTTTAATAGAGATGGAGTTTTGCCATGTTGGCCAGGCTGGTCTCTAACTCCTGACCTCAAGTGATCTGCCCGCCTTGGCCTCCCAAAGTGATGGGATTACAGGCGTGAGCAACCGTGCCAAGTCTGTGTATCTGTGCTTTATAAATAAAAAGAGTAATTTTTTGAACCCCCAGGGACCAGTTTTTCCCCACTGCAGTGGGGGGTTATATTGCCATAGGGAATTCATCCTCACATACAAATGAACTGCGTGAATAAAGACAGTTACAGGGAGAGAAAGCTATTTCAAACCTCATTTCCTGGTATCTTGACTGAACATCCAAAAGGTCATCGAGAGATTGTGAGGAAAAAATCTGTAAGAGGAGACTGGATTTGTTACCTCCATCACGTGGAGAATCACTCAGGTAGAGAATCGACTCAGTACAGCTAACCTCCATCTAGCTGCTGGGATAGTTTCGATCTCAGAGCTTTCAGACCTGCACAGTTGCAATCAAACCTGTAGACTTTATGCATAAGGAATCCTTTGGCTTATCTCATCTTTGTCCATGGGTTGTCCAGGAAAGTTTGTGGGGTGCACTTGGTAAGTGTTAGTGAAAATCCAGCCCTGCACTAGATTAGCCCTAATTTAAGGCATGATAAAATGTCTGAATTCAAGAGTGTTAGAAACACATCCTTTTCTGGCTGAAAGTCCTGCTTACAATAGGAAAAAACAAAACAAAACAAGTCTCAAGCCTGACAACACACCTTGGCATCTATTAGTAGGAAAAACCTGCTGGGATTTGTGGACACGTGTACATTTCTGTTTTGCAGGAAATGACATTACAGCAGTCCAAGGAAACAAACCACAAGGACCAGCCAAGGACACTGATTCTCGGACTAATATTTAAAGAATCATCACATGTGAAAGCTTATGTAATAAAACATCATCATCTGCTTTAATTGAATACCTTACCTATTCATGTCCTCATTCAAAAATACACAACAGTTATTCTAACCATGGAAATGAAAAAAAAGTGTAGGTGGTAACCATGGGAATGAAAAAAGTAGAGACAAGTAGAGGTAAGCAGAGAAGCAGGTGTTAAAGAAGAAAACGAGGCCAGGCACAGTGACTCACCCCTGTGATCCCATCGCTGTGGGATGCCAAGGTGGGAGGCTCACGTGAGGCCAGGAGTTTGAGACCAACCTGGGCAACATAGCGAAACCCCACCTCTATTAAAAATCAACCAGGCAAGGTGGCTCATGACTGTAATCCCAGCACTTTGGAGGCCAAGGTGGGTGTATCACCTGTGGTCAGAAGTTTGAAAGTAGTCTGGCCCACATGGTGAAACCCTCTCTCTACTAAACATACAAAAAAAAAATTAGCCAGGCATGGTGGTCCATGCCTGTAATCCCAGCTACTTGGGAGGCCAAGGCAGGAGTATCACTTGAACCCAGGAGGTGGAGGTTGCAGTGAGCCAAGATCATACTGTAAGGCCGATAGCCTCGCTGGGAGCCGGATGAGCAGCACCCACCCGCTCCGCACCTGATAACACTATTATGAGCAGGCCGACATTTGTGTTGTCAGGCCTGTTGTCAGGCCGGACATCCTACTTAGCACCTGCCCCCTCCATGTGGGCTCCCCACACCCACTGCTACATTCCAACCCCAGCCCCCACACTCAGCACTAAATCATGTTCTCAGCCCTGCCAAAATTCAAAAATCCCGCCAAGGGCCTAACCAATGGCAGTTCGCCAAATCCGGATCCAGTCTCTCTATGGCCAATACAATTGCCCATGCTTTGTTTCCCCTCTAATCAATCTATTGCCTTCGCCTGCCCACCTGTTGATAGCCCCACTGGGCTACCAATGGCGGCTTGCCAAGTCCAGGTCCAGTCTCTCTATGACTAATGCAGTTGCCTATGCTTTGTTTCCTCACTGACCAATCTATTGCCCTCACTCCCTATAAAACCCCATGCCCAGAATGGCCAAGTGCGACTTCTCTGGCCCCTCTTCCTTGGACCATAGAACCTCGCCCGGGAGCTGAATAAACTGGAATTTAACTTTTCTGATATTGGTCTCAGTTTTCTCACTTTGATTTCGACAATACACCTTACAGGTGTAGGGAAGGGATCCAGTCTCAGCTTTCTGCACATGGCTAGCCAGTTTTCCTAACACCATTTATTAGACAGGGAATCCTTTCCCCATTGCTTGTTTTTGTCAGGTTTGTCAAAGATCAGATTGTTGTAAATGTTTGCCTTTACTTCTGAGGCCTCTGTTCTGCTCCATTGGTCTATATCTCTGTTTTCCTACCAGTACCATGTCATGCTGTTTTGATATCTGTAGCTTTGTAGTATAGTTTGAAGCCAGTTATCATGATGCCTCTAGCTTATTATTATTATTATTATTATTATTATTTGCTTAGGCTTTTCTTGGCTATTCAGGCTCCTTTTTGGTTCCATATGAAGTTTAAGGTTTTTTTTATTGTTTGTTTTTGTTTTTGTTTTTTCCAGTTCTGTGAAAAAGGTCAACAGTAGCTTGATGGGGATAACATTGAATGCAAAAATTACTTTGGGCAGTATGGACATTTTCATGATATCGATTCTTTCTAAACATGAGCATCGAATATTTTTCTGTCTGTTTGTGTCCTCTCTTATTTCCTTGAGCATGATTTGTAGTTCTCCTTGAAGAGGTCCTCCCTGCCCCTAGTTGTATTACTAGGTATTTTATTCTCTTTGTAGCAATTGTGAATGGGAGTTTGTTCATGATTTGGTTGTCTGTCTGTTATTTGTTTATAGGAACACTGGTTATTTTTGTACATTGATTTTGTATCCTGAGACTTTGCTGAAGTTGTTTATCATCTTAACGAGATTTGGGGTTGAGATAATGGTGTCTTCTAAATATACAATCATGTCATCTGCAAATAGAGACAATTTGGCTTCCTCTTTTCCTAACTGAATACCCTTTACTAATTTTACTTGCCTGATTGCTCTGGCCAGAACTTCCAATACCATGTTCAGTTGAAATGGTGAGAGAGGGCACCACTGTTTAGTGCCAGTTTTCAAAGGGAATGCTTCCAGTTTTTGCCCATTCAGTATGCTGTTGGCTGTGGATTTGTGAAAAATAGCTTTTATCATTTTGAGATACTTTCCATAGATACTTAGTTTATTGAGAGTTTTTTAGCATAAAGCGCTGTTGAATTTTGTCAAAGGTCTTCTCTCCATCTATTGAGATAATCATATGGTTTTTGTCTTTGGTTTTGTTTATGTGGTGGATTATGTTTATAGATTTGTGTATATTGAACCAGCCTTGCATCCCAGGGATTAAGCCAATTTGATCATGATAGATAAGCTTTTTGATGTGCTGTTGGATTTGATTTGCCCATATTTTATTGAGGATTTTCACACTGATGCTCATCATGGATAATAGCCTGAAATTTTCTTTTTCAGTTGTGTCTCTGCCAGATTTTTGTATGAGGATGATGTTGTCCTCATAAAATAAGTTAGGGGGATTACTTCTTTTTCTATTGTTTTGAATAGTTTCAGAATGAATGGTATCAGCTCCTCTTTATATCTCTGGTAGAATTTTGCTGTGAAACCACCTGTACTTTTTTGGTTAGTGGCTGTTTATTGCTGCCTCAATTCCAGAACTTATTGTTGGTCTACTCAGGGATTCAACTTCCACCTGGTTTAGTCTTGGGAGGGTGTAAGTGTCCTGAAATTTATCAATTTCTTCTAGATTTACTGGTTTATGTGCATAGAGATGGTGGAGTAATCATGATGGTAGTTTGTATTTCTGTGGAATCCATGGAAATATTCCCTTTATCATTTTTTTATTGCATGTATTTGATTCTTCTCTCTTTTCTTTTTTTATTAGTTTGGCTAGCAGTCTATCTATTTTGTTGATCTTTTCAAAAAACCAGCTCCTGGATTCATTTATTTTTTGATGGGTATTTTGTGTCTCTGTCTCCTTTAGTTCTCTTCTGATCTTAGTTATTTCTTGTCTTCTGCTAGCTTTTGAATTTGTTTGGTCTTGCTCCTCTAGTTCTTTTAATTGTGATGATAGGATGTCAATTTTTTCTTTTCTTTTCTTTTTTTTTTTTGTGCTTTGGGCTCTGGGCTACATGTGAACTTCCTGCATCCTACAGGATTGTTGCAGAGATACATACATGCCATGGTGGTTTTCTGTCTCCATCCCCCGACCTGTCATCTACATCAGGCATTTCTCCCAGTGTTATCCCTCCCCATCCTGCCTGCCCCGCACTGTCCCACCCCCCCTCCCCTGCACTCCCCAACCTAGCCCTGTGAGTGTTGTTCTCTTCCCTATACCCATGTGTTCTCATTGTTTATCACCCACCTATGAGTGAAAACATGCAGTGTTTGGTTTTCTGTTCTTGTGTCACTTTGCTGAGAGTGATGGTTTCTAGATTCATCCATGTCTCTACAAAGGACACGAACTCATCATTTTTTATGGCTGCATAGTATTCCATGGTGTAGATGTGCCACATTTTCTTTGTCCAGTCTATCATTGATGGGCATTTGGGTTGGTTTCAGGTCTTTGCTATTGTAAACAGTGCCGCAATGAACATACATGTGCATGTGACTTTATACTATAATGATTTATAATCCTTTGCACATATACCCAGTAATAGGTATATGTGTTCAACCATTACCCTGTTTTCCACAATGTTTGAACTAATTTACACTCCCAAGAGTGCAAAAGTGTTCCTATTTCTCCACCTCCTCTCCAGCATCTGTTGTCTCCAGATTTTTTAATGATCACTATTCAAACTGGCATGAGGTGGTATCTCAATGTGATTTTGATTTGCATTTCTCTAATGACCAGTGATGATGAACATTTGTTCATATGTTTGTTGACCTTATATATGTCTTCTTTTGAAAAGTGTCTGTTCATATCCTTTGCCCACTTTTGAATGGGTTTTTAATTTTTTTTCTGGTAAATCTATTTTAGTTCTTTGTAGATTCTGGATATTAGCCCTTTGTCAGATGGGTAGCTTTTCTTCTTGTAATTCTCATTTTAGGTCTTTCTTCACTTCCTATATGGGCATTTAATCCTATAAATTTTCCTCTGGACACTACTTTAAATGTGTCCCAGAGATCGCCTGGCTTGCTATCTCAGCCCCCTCCCTTTCAGTTGAATGGGCGGCTTTGTCTCCCAGGCATTCCAGGCACCAGTTGAAAAGGCCACAGAGATTTGTATGAGTTTCTGTGTACCAACCTGCGGCACCAGCCATGTTGAAAACTCATGGTGCTTTTCGGGCCGGGAATCTCCTGCTCTGTGGGCAGTGAAAACTTGTTTGGAAATGCAGTAAGCACTCACTCTCTGCATTGTTCTTGCTGGGAACTGCACTCTGGAACTGTTCCTATTCAGCCTTCTTGGATCCATGTTGCCATTTTTTTTTTTTAATAAATGAAGATTCCCCAAAACACCTATAAGTCTAGCAAATAGAATGCATTTCAAGTTGCATAATTAGTAATCTTTCATCATTAACTAACTACAATTTGGTCCTTTTAGAAATTAAAAGTTTCATCATTCTTAAAGCTGTATTATGTTGTTATGGTCTGAATACATCACTTAAAATTGATGCTGAATTTTCTCAGTCTGTAGAAGTGTGAGAAATAAATTTCTTTTGTTTATAAGTCACTTCGTTTGTAGTATTTTGTAACAGCAGCCCAAACTAAAACATATACTGTGACAATGCAAATGTATATAAGCATGTCAATGATGTTCCAAGTCTCTCTTGATTGTTATGATCCCAAAAGAAGCTTGACATAAGTTGTAATGCATGTTATTTAAGAGCAATCTATGATTTTCAAAAACCTGAATGACTGGGTTCAGGGCCAAAGTTGTAGAAATGTGAGTGATGCACATTCCAACTATTGCTAATAAAACATTTTCAAAATGTTAGTTTGGCAATACTGAAAACTCAGAGTATAATGTCAGAGACTGAAGTGGCCATATGGGACTTCTTTATCCAGCTATGTTAAAAGATACAAAAGAGGATATTATATTTAGCTAAGTTGGTTAGTTCCATTAAAGAAAAATATATATGTTGCAGTAGAATAAGGATATAGAGAATCATGGATGGAATTGTGGAAATCTGAGATTTTATTTAAATTTTTAGTAATAGAAAATTCCAAAATTACTGCGATCTTATTTTTGACAAGCATTAGGAACACAGACTCATAAATTATTAATATTTGGGTTAGTGTTCTAGGCAAAACAAATGCTTTCTATCTGAAGTACAAGTGATAATAATGCAATAAAAATATGGCTAATAAACCTAAATAGTATCTATAACCTCTTGATCAGTTAAAAATAAGTGCTGCATGTACTCTATGAATTTACATTATCTTTTCCATGTGTCTATCTTATTATTTATTTTCTCTTCCTTGCTCTAACTAATGCAATGTGAAATGTATACCTGCATATGAAAGTTTTTAGTTAAACTTTGCACTTGTTTAATAATTTGTAGAACAAATGAAAGTTACTAGGACAGAACTAAGTAATATAATTAAATTATTCAGACTGTCTAGAGCCAGATGTCTAATAGTATCCCCTTTGGATCTAATAGTTAGAAATTTCCAGTCTCCACTGAGAAGGATTATTGTTTCCAATCATATAGTTGTATTTTCTTAAGTAGTTTGATTGTGTTAACAGTAATAATGGGTGCATAAACTGAGCAAACAAAGGGAAGAATGGTTATTGGTTAATTTTAGCTATCTAATAACCTTTCCTTTGGTGATTTGTGTTTCATTCATTATGTAGTTCTGATCAAATTGCCAATGAGAAGACCAAGCTTCACTGAACACAAGAGGTAGTATGAAATCCAAAATAATATGGTCATATTCCCTTTTCTGAAAACTTAACCATGGATTGGAACTTCAAGAACAAAAAGCATCTGACATTGGGTTATCTGATGGCACAACACCAAAGACACATTCTACACTGGTTTGTGCTGAGAACAATAGACCTGAGACCATTCTTGACCCAGATATATTGGGTAATCATTTGATTCTTTATGTTACTCAGTGTCATTTTACTAAACCATTTCTTCATGTTTAATTATGCAAACTAATATTTCAATTACTTATATTGAATTCTGAGGATATAGAACTAAAAAAGAAAATAATTTTAAAAACTAAAATATAAACATAATCCACCACATAAACAGAACCAAAGACAAAACCACATGATTATCTCAATAGATGCATAAGCCTTCAACAAAATTGAAGAGACCTTTATGCTAAAAATTCTCAATAAACTAGGTATTGATGGAACATATAGCAAAATAATAAAAGCTGTTTATGACAGATCCACATCCAATATCATACTGAATGAGCAAAAACTGGAAGCATTCCCTTTGAAATCTGGCACTAGACAAGAATGCCCTCTCTCACCACTCCTATTCAATATAGTATTGGAAGTTCTGGACACAGCAATCAGGCAAGAAAAAGAAAGAAAGGTATTCAATTAGGAAAGGAGGAAGTCAAATTGTCTCTATTTGCAGATGACATGATTGTATATTTAGAAGACCCAATCATCTCAGCTCAAAATCTCCTTAAACTGATAAGCAACTTCAGAAAAGTCTCAGGAATCAATGCTATCTACATCAAGCTACTGATGACTCTCTTCACTGAACTGGAAAAATAAAAACACCTTAAACTTCATATGGAACCAAAAGTAAGCCCAGATAGCCAAGACAATCTTAAGCAAAAAGAACAAATCTGGAAGCATCATGATACCTGACTTCAAAGTATACTACAAGGCTACAGAAATCAAAACAGCATGGTCCTGGTAACAAAATAGAGATATAGATCAATGGAACAGAACAGAGGCCTTGGAGGCAATGTCACACATCTACAACCATCTACTCTTTTTCAAACCTGACTAAAACAAGCAATGGGGAAAGGATTCCCTGTTTAATAAATGGTGTTGGGAAAACTGGCTAGCCATGTGCAGAAAGCAGAAACTCGACCCCTTCCTGACACCTTACACTAAAATTGACTCCAGATGGATTAAAGACTTAAACATAAGACCTAACACTATAAAAACCCTAGTAGAAAAACTAGGCAAAACCATTCAGCACATAGGCTTAGGCAAGGACTTAATGACTAAAACACCAAAAGCATTGGTAACAAAAGACAAAATAGACAAATGGGATCTAACTAAACTCCAGAGCTTTTGTACAGCAAAAGAAACAATCATTAGTGTGAACCAGCAACCAAAATAATGGGAAACAAATTTTTGCAAGCTACCCATCTAACAAAGGGCTAATATCCAGATCTACAAAGAACTCAAGCAGATTTACAAGAAAAAAACAAACAAACCCATTCAAAAGTGGGCGAAGGCTATGAACAGACACTTTTCAAAAGAAGACATATATGAGGCCAACAAACATATGAAAAAATGCTCATCATCACTGCTCATTAGAGAAATGCAAACCAAAACCACATTGAGATACCATCTCATGCCAGTTAGAATGGCAATCAT